>NDXB01022448.1:0-29741 GCA_002631895.1 Agapornis roseicollis
GGTTGGAACTAGATGATCTTAAGGTCCTTTCCAACCCTAACTATTCTATGATTCTGTGATCTGACCAAATCAGATTTGATAATAATCTTCTCTTGAATCAAAGTACTTTTCAAGTTCCTAGTGTTTTCTTAGTATCTTCAATTATATACTTCTCCCCCCAAAAGTAAATTAGAAGGTGTTATGGAAAAAGTTATGCTCAAAAGTTTTCATTTCTAGTCCCAAGAAATGAGTGAGTAACAGTTAACCTTTTTCTACTGTCTGTATCTAATGAAATTTCAATATCTTGTTGTACCAAAACTTTTTGCCACATAAAACCCACACTTGCTTTTAATAAGGTAGCTGTCATTTGATTGGGATTTTATCATCTTACACTACATCTCTCACAATAATTATTTTGGGATACGTTCCATAACAGAAGAGGTAAATATAAATAAGTAGAAATTTTGAAAACACACTTCATTAGGTTGGACAGAGCCTTGGGTGACATGGTTTAGTGTGAGATGTCCCTGCTTATGGCAGGGGGGTTGGAACTAGATGATCTTAAGGTCCTTTCCAACCCTAACTATTCCATGATTCTATGATTCATACTACAGCAGTGGTGGGAGAGGTTGACCCTCAAGTCCCTGTGAAAAGGCACACTGCTGAGACGTGAAAGATAGTTTTCAAGTGCCTGCTCTGCCTGCTTCCAGAGAGGGACTATAGCCTGTGTTTCCCACATAGCACAGAAATATCCACCAGGCTTTTAGCAATTCTGGATGCAATTTGCTGTTAAAATACCATTAAAAGATCATTTTAGTGATACACCTTTTCTCTACTGAAAGATGATGCTTTATAAAGAGGGCTTAATGTGAAGAAGTCTTCTAGCCCCTCACTTAGTTGCTGTCTTGCTGACTGCATTAACAGGGTAGAGGGTACATTATTTTGTCCACCTGTCAGAAAGTACAAACCAACCTCCTGCTTTCTTTAATACTGGTTAAATGGGGAAAGGAGGGGGAAGGGCAGGACTTTGTTTCTTTAAACAGCAAATACATAAACTGGAAGAAATCCAGACATTTGTTCATCATTCATTTCCTTATCCTACCCTGCCCCCCTTGCTGCTGAACACCTGGCAATCCCAATTTCCAGTGCAGTAGTGGTGAATCACAGCAGTAGCCTTCATGCAGCCCTTCAAAGTGCTGTGTGGAGACAAATAGCTGCCAGCATTGCTGTCCACTTGTTGGTTCTTCACGTACACTGCCAGAGAGTTTAAAAAGTGAGCTACTTTCCCTGCCATCTGATACCATGGCAACCACTCTGCTTTTACCACTAAGCATCTGTTGGTGTTTTCATTGTAAACCCATATTTTTAAGAGTTTTGGTCCTGGCATAAATCGTTTCCTCTTCAATTTCTTGTACTGGACTATATTAGAAAAATAAAAAAGTCTGTCTCTTTGTCTCTTCTGCTGCTTAGGAAAACAGCAAAGTCCTCCAACACCAATGTAAAACAAAGTAACAGCAAATAAAATAATTACGGGTTGCCATGGAAGTCTGCATGGCACTTCAGCTCCACTTCCTACCCTTATCATATATCAAGAAAAGAAAATTAAGTACAAGACTGATTTAGTGAAGATATATAGCAAGCAGCTCAGCTGCTTACCTCATTCCTGTTTTCATGTGATGCTGAGATAAAAATTGCACTTCTGAGATGTAGAAAGCTGTGCACACTGGTGAGAGAAACAGGTGATGTACTAAAAGGAAAGTGGGAAATGAATGAAGGAGAAGACAGCACATGTTGGGTACAAACATTGCAAGGCAGAGAGCTGAACCAGAGGGAGGAGATGAGGACAGTTACCACCACGTAGGAAGAAAGGATACTTTCAGCAGTGACAGATAATGGTGGTAAAAGAGGATCATGGAATACATTACTAGAACTTAATATTTTTACAGTTGTAATCTGAAGTTTTCTGTAGGAACCCAAGCTAGAGGCAAGGAATGGCATTCTGGATTCAGTGAAAGGAAGTTGGGATTAGTAAAGACATTTTTATTGTCACTGAAATGAGGTTATTCTTATTCCTTATTTCACATTGCAATTTATAGAAAGAAGGTGAGTTTAAGGACAAGAATTTTGGAAAGGACACTTTGAAAATATTCTCCTAGGTAAATGACAGAAATAGGCACTGTTAGCTTGAAGAGAGTAGGAAAGAGTAGGGAAAAAATAAACACCTTTGTAAATCAGATTAGTCTAATAAGCTGAAGGATTTTACGTCTAAGATTATGTGAAATGGGTTCTCTAGCAGCTCTACTATCAATTTATCTCCTCATTCTTATCACATGTAACAAATGGACTCCAGTGTTATTTATTTGCCTGCGAGTAACTGCTTGGTTCAGAAAATGCAACATGTCCAAACAAATTGAGGCACACTATCTCTCTCTTTATTCTGTTTTCAGGACTTAGCCCAAGAGAATACCTTCACAGAGCTGGCACTTATTCAAGATCAATGTCCCCTGCCTTCCAGGGGCATCTGACCTCTTTAGTCATACATAGCTCAATTTCAGCACTGTCAATCAGGAGTCTTCAATTGCAGGGCAGGAAGTATCAAGAGAACAGCCTACACTAATGTTAAAACAGCTCTGTGGTGAAAAAAGCAAGGCTGTGAGAAGTTTCACATCACATCCTAGGGGCACATCAAGACCAGAACAGCAGAGATGGTCACAAAGTTCAGCTTTAACTGAGCCACCAAAGATGGTTAAGATAAATACCTTGAAAGATTGTTCAGCAAGACAAATAAAAGCATATAAATATCTGAATGGAGATGGTCTTGGTTTCTACTGGGATAGAGTTAATTTTCTTCCTAGCAGCTGGTACAGCATTGTGTTTCAGCTTTAGTCCGAGAACAGTGCTGATAACATACTGATGGTTTAGTTGTTGCTCAGTAGCATGTATCCTGATCAAAGACTTTTCTATCTTTCATGCTCTGTCAGTGAGGAGGAGCAAGGAAGCCGAGAGGAAGCAGAGACAGGACTCCTGACCCAAATGAGCCAAAGGGGTATTCCATACCACAGCACATCATGCCCAATATATAAACAGAGGAAGTTGGCTGGGTGCCACTGATCCCTGCTTGGGGACAGTGTGGATATCAGTTAGCAGATGGTGAGCAATTGTATTGTGCATCACTTGTGTTTCCTGAACTGTACTTCCTCTTCTGACTTTTTGTTATTCCCTATTATTACCATTGTTGTTGTTATTATTTATACTATTATTCTATTTTACTTAATTTCAGTTAAACTGCTTTTATCTCAACCTGCAGGTTTTATCTTCTTCCGATTTTCCTCTCTATCCCACTCAGGCCAGGGGAAAAGTAGGGAGAGTGTGCAGCTGTGTGGTACTGTTTCCTGGCTGGGGTTAAACCACAGAAGAGGTGTAAAGAAGAAAGAGCCAGGCTCTGTTCAGCGGTGTCTAGTGACATGAAAGATCTAATGGGCACAACCTGGAACAGGCAACTGCCTCTGAACATCAAAAAACACTTTTTTGCTTTGAGGGTGACAAAGCACTGGCACAGCTTGCCCAGGGAGGCTGGGGAGTCTCCTGCATAGGAAATATTCAAAAGCCACCTCGATAACTGTCCTGGGCAACCAGGTCTGTGTGACCCTGCTTAAGCAGGGGTCTAAATGCGATGGCCTCAAGACATCCCTTCCAATCGCAACTGTTCTGTGATTGTGTAATTCTGTGACAAAATAATAACTTATTTTGGGCTAGTTTTGAAGAGTATTCTAAATACTTATGACAAGATGTTAAGTAGTGCTAAACAGAGAAAAATTGACAAAATCCCTAAACTGTCTAGCTTCACAATAGCTCTAAAGTAGAAGTCGACCTAAACTGTCAGCAAATGAAGCATCTCCATCTTCAGGCACTTGTTCCACTCTCTGCACCTTCCCTCCCCTGGGTCACCACAAAGCATTCATGCAGCTGTGCACTCAGGAATGGCTCTGAAATGTTTTTAGAAAAAATTATTCTTTTGGCAGCAGCAGTTTCCAAGCCAAAATAGGGTTCTGAGAAAGTCTGTGTCGTGATTATGGATAGAAAAAGGGCCTTCTACTTTCAGTGTGAAGTCATTTCTAAGTCAGTCCTCAATTACCTTCAAGACTTCAGATCAGCTTACAAATCAGTACCTGCCGGCAGCTCTCCATTGTAGCTGTTAATTCATGCTTTCACATCTGTTACATTAGCATGCCAAAAAGAACTTACAACCTCCTTGAAATTTCCTTCAGCATAGTTTGAGCATAATTAAATATTAAGAGATCAAAATTTAATTTTTTTGTATTTTCTTAACCAAATCTATTCAAATATGCCCTATGCAATAGCTCCCTTGGAGTATCAGGTGCAGAACAAGGTCAGAACTTTTACAACCAACCATTTCTGAGTGACATATAAACAAAGAAAGGTTGGAACCTTTTCTTTCTTTTAAAACATGAAAAGCCCAAAGTGTTTCTAAGCAATTTAATATCCACTGGGCCATGCTGCCACCTGTCAGTCTGGTAACCCCTACTTAGATTTATAAGGACAGCTGAAGAATAGTTGAGTTGAAAATATCCTTCATCTAACTGTTTTTCATTCTAATTAGAAACATGTAGTCTAAACTTTGTCAAAGACTAAAAAAGAAACCTTTAAAATAAAAGCCCGAACAGGCAATAAGGCTGCATGCACTGCCTAGGTGCACATTTATAAGAGCTTTCATTATATGGGGATCAAATCCTTTCCTTAAATATTCTCATTTAAAACCAATTTGCATAAATAAGGGCTCATTTCTCAAAGAGTGCGCTCATCCAAAGAAAATTAGATTTCACTTGGAAATGCATACACTCCAAATTTCTCATCATGTTCTCAGGCTCTGCAAAACAGATTCATTTCCAAATGTGCCCTATAGTGGTTCTCAACCATTTTCCTCCCAGTCTGTGAGCATGCCAGTAGATGCATCCACATCCTGTATTAAAACAAGACCTTGGCAGGTACCTACTCCTGCACTGCTTTATTTTCCAAAGGAAGCTTGGATGTGTGCTGTCCAGAGGAGAGCTATGAAATGCTCCAATCAGGTCCCTTATGATGAAGCAATCTGAATTTCCAGTCATTCTGAAACATGTGCCTCATCCTCAGCCTGTATGTAGGCAGTATCAGATACAGCCTACAGCTCTACTCACTTTGGCACAGTTATTTTGGGAATGGATGAATTTGGTCCCTCAGTTTCCTTTTTCACTTCTCCTACATCGGCTTCTGCCCATACATGTTTTTGTGAAAGCTGTTCTGCTCAACTTCTTAGGCTTTCCTGATTGCGCTCCTAGCTGCTCAGGTATGCTCAGGGCCACCAATGAGATCTTTATTCAGTATTGCTGGCATCAGAGGAAAGTATTAAGTAAATTGTTTGCAAGGATTTATTGGGTTTTTTTCTTGTTCCATTCAGATATTTAAAGTCCATGAAGCTTACTTGTCTCTTATTAGAAGGAACCAGGTTCCTTTACTGAGTCGTCCAAAACAGTCTCCTCCAGGCTTAATAATGGCCGTTACAGTTCAGGTAATTCAAATGTATTCACTGAGCATGACAAGGGGCTGAACTGGCATTTTTCTATCTGACCAAAATGTTAATGCAGCTTGAAATTCCATGAAAAAAAAGCCTGGATATGTTACAGAAGTGCAACTCTAGAGTATTCTCAGCTACAACTGTTGTATTTATCAAGGAGCCTCATAATCAAATCAATTTTATAGGCATTGTTTTGAGCACTACCAAATGATAGAGCTGTCTGACACTTCTGAAAGGCTTTAGTTGCTTTGGGTGAATTTTTCAGGAGTGGGCATCAGCTTCAGACTGATTTCTGGTTGTTCTTATTTGTTTTGGATTTCAGCTGAAACAGTTCAGGTACTGCTGCAAATAACATGTGAGTGAGGGAGTAAAACATTGCATTTTGATCAATTTTTTAAACGAATGATTGCAACCATTTATGCTGAAGACCTCCAGGACTTCTGTGTTTTGAAAGGCTTCTTGTTTGCCTAAAAAATCATCCAGATTTGGACAGGTTACAAGCCTCCACGTGACTGTTTATATACAGTACATTATGGGCAAATGTTGGCAGCTGTATTCTCTGAAGGTTTCACATGCATGGCATATCGTCTGTCCTTCCCTGACCACTTTTATAATGATCATCTCTGCAATGGCTATAAATGTGTATTGATGCAAAGACTTTTCCTTAAGTAATTTTCTAGGGATTTTTTAAAATGAAGTGTTATCAAACTCTGAAACCTCAGACCAACCTTTTCTCATGCTAACATGCCTGATTTTTCTCCCTGCTAACATGCCTGATTTTTCCAATAGGTTGTAAAAGTTCTAGCAAAATGATCTTCAGATGGATGGACTGATGGGATTTGTTTGCTTGTTTGTTTGAAATTAAATATACAGCGTTGCCCAAGTGTCTGATATTAAGAGACAAAAGTTCATAGGTTCAGTCTTGTTTCTCACTGAGCATGAAATTCATATTAACATAAATGCACAATCTCTACCATCTATTTGATTTATTTTTTACACTATGATTAAAAAGTATAAACAAGAAACCAGGAAACAAATAATTTAGTAACTTAGATCAGCTATATAATCAACTACAGTTATAATCCTTTAAAAAAAATTTGGTTTTGAGTTTCAGATTTTTGATGTAAGTATCCAATTATGACATTAAAATTATTTTGTTATCTATCTCACATGACATATTTACAATACATGTTATACACTTACATCTAATTTAAAATATTTTATTTGCTGTGACTTTCACTTAATGTAATTCTTGTCTTGTTTTTTCTTAACTAATATACTTGCTTCTGTTTACTAACTGAATAATTGTCAAAGTATAATTAACACAGATGTCTCGTGTGCTTATTTTTCAGGTTCAGGTTAAACTTATACTACTGCATGTGGAAGTGTCTAATTATATTGCCATGTGAAATGGCAAAGGAGTTACTATATTTTGAATAAAGCTTTTTTCACAGACATTTATCATATTCAGTGGTACTATCACATTTTCTTTAGTTGGCAGTTTCTAAACTGAGGCTTTCATATTAACACATCATTTTACACACTTAATTGTTTACTGAGGTGGAAATAATTGTAAATTAAACACTAACTCCCCTGAAATATTTGGAAATCTTCTGAATTCTATAGACTCAGGTTTTATACTGGACCAATTAATACCGTGATCTTAAATATTCCAACTTTCCGAGGTTATGAAATACAATTTTATTTCTTATTCCAAAGATCTATTTTCCAGTGACTTCTTTTTCTTTTGTCAATACTTGCAGACCCTGAAGAACTGAAACTTAATATTCAAATGATTTATCAACAAAATAGGCTTGTTTGTTAGCAACAATCTCGAGAGCTTTATATGACTGCGTACTACTGTCTATGACAAGATGTGTATCAAGTGTCTTTAACAATTCATTTCAAACAAGTTACAAAGAATTAGGTATGGTTCTAACTATAATATTTTTCTTACTGTGACATTTTACATTAATGACAACAAAGTATATCATGTGGAATAGGGAATATAAAAAGGAGGTAATGGTCAGTTATGTAGTTGACTGTTGCTATATGTAAAGTGTCATTGTGCACACCTTCCACAACCAATGGCAAATTGTGAGACTGAAAGTCAGATTGATAAATTTTGGCACAGAAAATTAATAAAAGAGAATATATTTGTTCTAGTAGAAAATAAAAAGTGTGTCAACACGATTGTATCGCTGCTTTTGCTTAATATAGGCTGATAATACACCCTTCCCTTTTCATGTCTTTTTCATTATTGAAGTTAAAGTGCTGATTATGTTCTGTAATCCAAATTACCTAATGTGAGCTAAGGAGGCATTCACAGATCTAGCCTACCAAGCAATGTTTCAATTTTAAATTGCCACTTCAAATTTATAAGCAGTAATATTAAGTATGTTGTTCACATTAATTCTGATTTATAATATGATGAAATAACTAAATCACAGAAAACCATCAAGATTCATAGGCTTTTTTATAGAATAAACCCCCCACCATATGTTGTTGAGAACAACTGACATTGCTGCTACACTGAAACTGCAATTGAATCTTCAAGCTCTGTTTTCTTTATTTGCCAACATTTCATAGAATCATAGAATAGTTAGGGTTGGAAAGGACCTTAAGATCATCTAGTTCCAACCCACCTGCCATAAGCAGGGACACCTCACACTAAACCACTCCACCCAAGGCTTCATCCAACCTGGCCTTGAACACTGCCAGGGATGGAGCATTTACAACCTCCCTGGGCAACCCATTCCAGTGCCTCACCACCCTAACAGGAAAGAATTTCTTCCTTATATCCAAGCTAAACCTCTCCTGTTTAAGTTTGAACCCCTACAGAATAACAAATACCAGGTACTTTTACTCAAGTAAAATGAACAATGTAGTGTGCATTTTTTAAATTGAGATTCCAAACCAAATAATCTATTTCTCTATATGCACTTCTTCAGCAAACAAATAGCTGATCTCACACGTCTAAGAAAGATTCTCTATACATGGCTAAGGAATTAGTGGAGCAACTAATTATTTGCACCAAACAAATTTTTGACAAGACAGAACTCCTCAGCATGGTCTCAGTACTCGTTCCTTTTAAAGCCCATATTAACTTTACTACATCATGAATCTCATATATGGAAGCTTATAATTTCTCTGGAACTGTGCAACAGGAACATTTCTTGTATTACTCATGATGACTGTTTTTTAAATGTAACTATCTCTCAGAAATTTAGGTTCTCTTTTAAAACAAACATACAAACCAAGGCAATCTATTGAACAAGTGGCATCTGTTCTGATAAAACAGCCTCTCCCAATATGTTTGGTTTTTCCCTTTCAGTATGTTCTGCAGTAGGTCTGGATGCTTCATTTGCAATGCTTTGACTACTGTCACTTGTGTAGCAATATTTCTTTAGGTATGGAGAATGAGTCTCTTATAAACAGGCTTAACTGGGGGTTTGTTTGTTTTCTTTATTTAAAGGATAAAATACTGCAAGAAAGGTTTGTGTGTGGCTTTATGGCCCATTAGATCAGCTATGCTATCTGTATTTCTCTGTTGAGATTTTCTGACCAGAGCCCTCAGTGTTTCTCAGGACACTATAGTGATGAAGGTAAAAGTTATTTAAAGCATTATACCAGTTGTCTCTGTGTGCACAGTGGTGCCTAGAGGCATCAGGTACTTTTGTCCCAACTTTCTTTTGCTAAATCTTTAAACTTCTAGGGAGCAAATCTGAAAAAGCAATTGTAATTGAACTGTTCTTCTCAGCAGGGCTTGCTAGGGGACAAAACATCACATTATTATGCTCATAGTTTTTTCATAACTCAGGCTGTATCTGAATCTCTCTACATATCGAATGGCAATATTATGCGGTGGTGAGGTACTTTTCTTGAGATGAAATGAAACATAGGAGGGAGCCAAGGATGTTTATCATGCTGAATTTGCACAGCCCCATTGCCATCCAAAAATTCCACCAATACGGAGCTGATTTGTGTTCTATCTGGCTTTGAAAGAGTATCTATAAGAGGTAATGTACATCTGTTAAGCTTTGGCTTAGGATTCCTCAAGATAAAGGCACCCAAAACTTTGTTTGGCTTCAGAAATATTGCCTGGTACCCTATGTGCTACTGGTTCTATCCAGTTCTATTGGTTTGTTCGCACTCATTGAAGTGTAAAAATTCCCCCATTTTGTAATGAGCTGTCATATTACAGCAACAGAGATGGGAAAGAAACATCTATCATGCCTGTGATTTTTTTCCTATGATACCAATTAATTAGACAGAACCATGAAATGTTTAGAACTAAAGATATCTAAATGATCTCATCAGCAGAAAGCTGGATCCTTTGGTTGATACTTTCTAATTTACACTGTAGCAGATGGATGGTGCTGAAGGTCACAATTACTGTCTAAGGCCAACTTGTCTGTAAAGTTTGAACTCCATATAGACAACTACCTCATTTATACAGAATGCTTGCAGTGAAAAACTTTTGTTCTTCTTTTAAATGTTTCATGTTGGCAAATTACATCTGTGTGATGAAACAAAATCAGATTTCAGGTTATCCTCCATTTCGTTCTTCATATTGAATCTGGAGCTCTCTAATTAGACTGAAGAATTTTGTTGCCATCAAAGAACCAAAAGGATTTTGTTACTTGCTTAGCTGTGAATGATCTGAACTGAAAACATTTTAGACATCCAGCCTAACAGAAATAGAATACAACTCCATATTTAACTAATAGATGATTTCTTCTAAGGCAATCAAAAAATCAGGTCAATTAACTTTTAAAATAGAACAAGCTAAAATTTTCAGAAATGTACAACTCACTAAAGTGACAGGAGCAGAAGCCTGTTAACAATCAGTGAAATCACTGCTTGCTGCAGAGTGGCCCTGTGGCACACCTCATGGATGTATGTTTTCACAAAATCACCTACTTGAAACAACTCTGTTGAATGATCTTTCTGAAAAACTAAATTACAAGGTACAATATGCCCAATTCAGTAAGGGACAAACTATTCTGTTTATTGTGGGATAAAATTGTGCAAATGAATATGCATTATACGGCACTTAACAAGCTGAAAATCCACACATCAGCTTCATTTGTGCTGTTTCTGTAGCTATATTCCACCACTCATGAGTCAGACTAATGAATCAAAACATCTTGAAACAAAACCCCAAACAAAAGCATTTGAAAGTTCAGGACTGAATTTCCTTGGGTAATGTTTTGTACATTTAGTGACTTGAAAGTGACATTAAGTTGGCGCTAGGAACATGAACCTATAGAATTTTGTGCTGTGGTCTTTCCAATCTAGCTTGGGCTGTGAAGGTGGCTGAAAATATTTCCATCTGATGGATAATTATTGATATTTATTAAAAAACAAACAAACAAACAAAACAAACAAACAAACTTGTGCATTTTCTACCAAATATCTATCTACCTCATAGTCCATATCCCCTTACAGAACTTCCTGAATCCTTCTGTCCTTTTATTACCACCTCTGTAGGTCTGGCTATCTCTTTAAAGCTAACTAGTCTTTCAACATCTAGAAAACTCTAGAACTATGCTACTGATAAAGCAAAATAATTCATTCTGGAGCCGTTTCAACAAGGCAAGTCCAATTGGTTGAAAATTAGACCTTGAGAGAAAGTGCAAGTACACAAAGAATAGTGCAGCTGAGCCCGTACGGAGACTGCAGAGACTGCTGCATGCTTTTTTGATCTATCACACACACACAATTAAAAAAGGCTGAGGCTTGATTCTCTGGAAAATCCTTGCATTTCCTAGGCACTGACATTGAGTAAGGCAATACTAAACATGCTCATTTTCTTCACCAATGTATTACTTTGTACTGCTTTGGTAAATTTTGCATTAGCATCATAGATTCACAGATGTTGCTGAGCTGCAGTGAGTCGGTGAATGTGGCAAAGTGCTGAGGGATCCTCAGTCAGTTGTCTCACATCTTGAATGCAAAGAAGACATGAGCATGTACATTTAAGAAACAAGGCTGACTATATAAAAACATACACATCATTAAGAGACTACAGTGAAAGACAAAAAGACATGCTCCATTTCTAGTGACTCTTAAGTATGACACATTTGATATGTCACCACCAGATTCAATCTGACCTATGCTAGTATTTAGTACCAAATCACCTGTGAGATGTTATTATGTCTTATCTGTTCTGAGCTACCTATGAATAATGATCTTTTCTTTTCCCCCTTTGTTTTCTGTGTTCTCTGTGTCCTCTACAAGCCTTGTTTGAGCAGCCTGCAGTTTTCCTCTTGGCTTCCTCCCAGATGTCTCCCAGCATAAATGGCTTCCCTGCTTCTTCTCTGATTGAGCCCCACATACCAACACAGGATACTGAAAGATTTAATTCTGAGTGGGACACCATGACTCATACAGGCTCCTGCTTAGACTAACAATGTCAGTCTACATTAGGAATTTGTTTCTTACAGCAGTTACTTACTGGTACACCATCAGTAGCAGGATCAGCAACATTCTGCTGAAGAATGATTTCAATTTTCTCATTCTCCAATATATGACCAAATGAACTCACTAATACTGGTACAGTGTCAATTAAAACAAACAACCAAGCAAACAAACAAACAAGAAAAAAATAGCCACATGTCATTTATGTGAGAAGTTTAATCTTTTATTTTCATTTTCCACATTACTGAATTTTTTCACTTCTCTGTAACTCCAGGATCTTTCAAGTATAACTTCTCCCCATATTAGAATTTAACATCCTGTTTAGGGTATATATGGTGACATTTTAAGAAAAGAAGCCTAACTCATGTATCGTGTATCTGCATGTGCATGCATTTTCTAAAGATTAGTGCAAATTACCAGTGATGTGTAGTCATTTTAGGAGCAAATATTAGGAGCAAATACTGGATTTATGTCTGCAATTGTGATAGTGGCCTAAACAAAATGCAAATTTGATCAGAAAAAAAGGTAGGCATAAGTTGGTATCTGCTTTTTAAGTATCAGAACTTTGTTTAAATACTTTACTTCTCAAAAACACTAGAAGAAATTGTTTGATGTAACTGAAACCACACTGGAACACTGGGGGTGGCAGAACTTTTATACATATCTGTGCTAATGAAATATGTTGCATATTGGTGGCGAATGTGAAATTAGAAATAAATTCTGAAAACCTGAATTTTCTCATTGTGCATACAAGTGCAAAAACTAGGTTACAGTGTAGGATCTGGGAGGTATGCTCCCTGTATAGATGGAACCAGAATATGCACCAGATTTTACATCCAAAGAGTTGTATGAACATACAGGTCTGTGGGCTAGAGGATAGCTGAGAGAGGTCACCTTATCAAGGCAGTCAGGCAAGCAAGGGATCACCAATGTATGCTGCAAAGTACTCCTGTCTCACTGTATACAGAGAACTGTATAAGGTACCTGTGTATTTCATGGTATCCCACATCTAGATGTTGTAAAAGCAGTAAAACATCTTGTATTCTGTGCCATATACAGTTTTGTAAACTGTTTCTAAGTGTTTTCTCATAGAAAATTCTGTGGTGGTTGATACTCAGGGCTCTAGGCAGTAAATTCCACAGCTACCTACATAATTACATGAACACACTCTGTGATGTGTTTTTGATGAAATGAAGCACAACATGAGTCACATAATCAATACATAGCTTTAGCAGGTTCAGTTATGGGCTTTGTGGGAAAAAAAAGAAAAAAGCAAGCTATCATATTTTTATATTTGTTGCAGAGGAGCTTCTGCATAATCAAAATTTACTTCCTCAGAATATTGTCTTCTGCATTGTAATGCAGGAACAGAACACCACAGCACTCTGCATTACTTTAGTGTTATCTGAAGTGCAAGGGACCCTGTATGCAGGAACCTTGGTTCTGTGTCCTGCAGGTCAGGTTTAGGAATCTGAATCCTGGCAAGGAAGAGCAGTAGAGGCATGTAAATGTCAGCTAGATGCTCAGAAGCCTCCTGCCCCAAGTATTGGTCTAGGATAAAGGAGAACTATGTACTACCACAAATTACGCAAACCAGGCACAACAGAGTGAGTTGGATTTTGCACACCACGGGCATTCAAAACAATTGGAGTTCCCTGCTTCTGTCTGTACTATGAAGATCTGCCCCTCAAATAAGTGAAACACCCTTAAAATGAGTACTGTTGTGGTCACGGAATTTTTCTTACTGTTTTTCTATTTATTGCCTGACTTCTATTTATTTTCCATTTATTTCCTTTTTTCCCAGATTCTATAATTATCAGAATGGATATCAAGCACTGTTGATTAACTAGTTCTTATTTTTAGCACATTTTATGCAAGCTGTAGACCAAAGGGTATTACAGAGTTAAAAATAAGTAACAGCACAGGGAAAGAGGCAAAATTATGTAGTAATAGAGGAGGAAGAAAGGATAGAGATTTGAACAGAGACAGAGGGGCAATGAAGCAGTGAGATATGGGAAACTGTTCCAGATGGCAGAAACAGCAGTTGGGAAGGCTCTGGCATCAGCAGTGGCAAGATTGCAGGCAGGGACAGTGTAGAACCATGCACTCTGCAGGGAGAGGAGGGAGAGAGAAATACAAGGTCAGGGAGGCAGTCTAGCTCAACTGCATGGGAAATTATAAAACCCAGGCTGATGACACTGTCACCAAACCTTGTGCAGCTGATTTATGCCTTTGCAGAACTGTGCAAAATGGTGACTGAAAGATAACAATCTTTCACCAATATAGCAGGCACCTTGTACCAGTCAGTGGAAGATGAGAAGGGTGGCAGTCGTTTAGGCATGAGGGATGCAGGTCCTTGAGAAGGGATCTATATTATCCTTATGTTTGTGGGCAGAATGGAATTAAACCTCTAGATTTTTCTTAAGATGTTTACTGAACTTTCCAAAGAAAGCAATTGCCTTTTCAGAGAATAAGGTTTGATATTTGCTTTCATATAAAAATCTTCCACAAGAACACGACTTTGTTACACAGGTGATGGGATCATACCCCTCTGGTGGTATCACTTTCTCTTGGATGCTGTGAAAATACCACATCTTGATGATAAAAGACAGCTTTTTAAATTGTTTTTTCTATAGCTTAGGCAACTGTAAAAGACTTTTCAAATGTGCTTACAAGACATTCCCTTATGTGGATAAAACAAGTGGTGTATTGTGCACAAAATATGGAAAAAATCTCTCTGAAATGTCTGCAGAGGATTTTATGATGATAGTTCCATTTTCTGCAGCATGGTTCCACATAGATTAATCTACATGCTCTGACTGTTTCATTCATAGCTTTTGCTAGAATACGACCAGAGACCTTTGAACAGAATCTAGGGTCACGCTCTGCTGGGATCTTTGTTCCACTACCATTGACCTGAGCTGGTGTGAACCCGGATCTGGGTGCCCATAGCATTATGTGCTATCCCCTCCTAGCTGAAAAATAGAAGCACTGAATATGCTGTTTAAATGCCAAGACCATGAATGTGGTGGTGTTCTGTCCCGTGCTGTAAGCCCTGTCAGGCAGATGTCGGGCAGGGATATGTGCCGAGCAGATGGATCATTCCTTTCCTGGCAAGACAAACTTGGGAATGAGAGCTAGCCTCAAAGTGCTAAAGCCTCAAAGTGTTTAAAATTAACATCAGAATGTAGTCAGTGGCACATTAGTTGGACCAGTATGCTAATCAATTGTACCGTCCTACTTTATCTGACTGTGCCTAATAAAAGATGGCTCAAGGAAGGTAGTTTGCAGTAAGCAGCTGGGAAATAAGTCAGCAAGAAGAAAAAACTTCCTCACTGAAGCCCTTTTAATTTTGTTTTTGTGTGTGTCTGAAACTCATGATTATTTGCAGGAATGTGATCCTAGAGCACTCCAGATGCTGAAAGCTTTTTCTTTGTTTTAAACAACAGTTGGAGCAAGTGATTAATCTTTTTCCTCACAGTTTCAGATACCCTTGTTTGCACATCTGTTTAATCATATTGCATAAAATGCTTAAGAACACAGAAAAGAGGGGGAAGGAAAGGTTGAAAATATTGATTATGTACTAAATTATGTTTAATTACTGAGAAACTATTTCTCATAAGGTAGATTTTTGCATGTGGTATTTGTAGTGTACCTTCAGGGAGGATCCAAGTCAACATAGACTGAGGATTGGCTATCACTTACTTATACATGAATTCTATCTTGTATTATTCAGGCAGTTCATCAACAGCAGTAATAAAAGGAATCCAAAAGCCTCAGTCTTTTCTGTGAAATCAGTTCTGGTTTTTAAAATAAGAAAGCTGCTTGAATAGAAACAACGCTATCATGTGCCTATGTATCACTAACAGATACATAGTGATGTTATTAGTGACACACTAAGGAGGCAGGAAAGCTATTGTGTGGTGTTTCATAGAATCATAGAGTCCCCCTGCTCTAGGTGTCCCCCTGCAGGGACGCCTCACACTAAACCATGCCACCCTAGGCTTCGTCCAACCTGGCCTTGAACAACCTCCCTGGGCAACGCATTCCAGTGCCTCTCCACCCTCACAGGAAAGAATTTCTTCCTTATATCCAATCTAGACCTCCCCTGTTTAAGTTTGAACCCATTACCCATTGTCCTATCACTACAGTCCCCAATGAAGAGTCCCTCCCCAGCATCCCTATAGGCCCCCTTCAGATACTGGAAGGCTGCTATGAGGTCTTATGCAGCCTTCTCTTCCCCAGGCTGAACAGCCCCAACTCTCTCAGCCTGTCTTCATANTGGAAGGCTGAGGTCTTATGCAGCCTTCTCTTCCCCAGGCTGAACAGCCCCAACTCTCTCAGCCTGTCTTCATATGGGAGATGCTCTAGTTCCCTGATCATCTTCGTGGCCCTCCTCTGGACTTGTTCCAACAGCTCCATGTCCTTTTTATGTTGAGCACACCAGAACTGCACACAATACTGCAGGTGAGGTCTCACAAGAGCAGCGTAGAGGGGCAGGATCACCTTCAACCTGCTGGTCACACTCCACATATTTGGTAGTTTTCTTTTGGTTTAAACTACAGTTTAGTATGAGATGCATTTACACTTAGATGAAATGTGTGTACAACAAGAAAACTTTATAAAATATCAAGACCAAAGCGCTGCTTGAAGGCGACTGCATGTATTTCAGTTGCCAAATCCTGATAATAGTTTAGTTATTCATGTACTTACAGAACAGTTAGGGTTGGAAGGGACCTTAAGATCATCTAGTTATAACCCCCAAGACAAGAACTGGTATTTCTCATTGACTTGACTATCACAAATAGTCTTACCATTCTTCATATAAAAACTGTAGGATAAATGGTGGCACACTTTCCCTCAACTCCCAGAGAATCAATTAAGTGGCATGGAGCACCACCCAGCACAAGATAATGACTACTGTGCACCACGCATTTCGTACATTCATTTAATTCCCTTTGCCACTGTAATTTAATTAATTTCACTCAGTCTTCTTAATCTTCAGATAACATCTTGATATGGATGAGCATACAGCTTCATCGCATTCAACAGATTTAGTTGAAGCGCCTCTCTGTGAACGCTTTTGTCTTTTACCTCCCTGGAAGTATATGTGAACTGGCGGTTTAGTGCCTGAATTCATAATTACCAATGTTGCGTCTGTAATATTATCTTGCGAAAAAATGCATTCATACTTCTTTAAAATATGATGCAAAGTCCAATCTTGCTTTTTCTCTAATTTTGACGTTGACTTTGTCATTATTCACGGTGCTGTCCAACTGACTGCAGGGTTTCAGTGCCTTTTTGGCTTGAGAGGATTTTGAGAGCTGTTGCTGTCTAACAGCGCTCTCTATTGCTGAAAAGTGGGAATAAAAATAATTTTTGTGCTTTTTCTTCCTGCTTTTAATTTCTTCCAGAAACTGCTAAATTGAAATGAAATAAGCATTTCAAATATCATGATGAATAAAAATTTCAAGCTGATCTGTATAGCTTTTTTTCACTTGTTTTCGTTTAATTGCATATGGCTGTTGTTTCTGTATGTTATACTTGCGCAATAGTTACAGTTATATATCAAAATATTGAGATATTTCCAAGCAGAACTTGAGTATTTGGGAAGAACAGAATTCCTACAGGCTGTTTTTCCTAAATTCTTGAGGTTTTCTAGGCAAAACATCATTTAAATTTGACAGCAAAAATTAATCAAATGTTAGACCGCATTCTCACTTTGCAAAGGAATGCATCATACCACGCACAAAAATTATGTCTGCTGAAAGCTATGAAAGTGGTGGGCTAATTTTTAAAGTCCTTACTGTATTTCAGCTCTGCGAAGTCTTCAAGATTAGGCACACAGTTTGCCTTTAAGTAATCTTATATGAAGTTAAATGGGAAGAGCTCTTGCCATTAAATTCTGGTTTAGCCTTTAAATATATAAACAAAGCATATTAAAAACGTTGCAGGAAGGATTCTACCAAGACCTATAGTGTCAGGAAAAGGACCAACCATTTTTAAATGAAAGAAGCAAATTTAGACTGGACATAAAGAGGAATTTTTTTACAAGTGAAAGTGAAGACACTGGAACTGGTTACCTAGAGAAGCGGTGGATGTCCCCTTCTTGGAAGTGTTCAAAGCCAGGCTGGATGGTGCTTTGAGCAACTCAGCCTAGTGAAAAATCACTAAATCTAGAGAAAGAGAATTGCACTAAAAAATCTTGAGAGGTCACTTCCAATCCAAACCATTCTGTGATACTATGAAAAAGAAGAAAGAGACAGACAGGAAGAGTGGGACATTCAACATAAATACATAAAACCACTGCCTCAGAGTCTACTCATAAAGGAGACACAAGAGACTCCAGGTCATGCTGGCTTGGATGCCCTGCTCACGGTTGCTTACTGCAAAGCCAAGCCAGTAACCATTACTGGGAGGGAGGGAGGTGCCAGCACAGATTCACAATGCTCCACAGCACACACTGGCTGTATATCTACACTCTCACTGTTGCATCAATAGTGAGAGAGGGTCTTCTCTTTCCTGGGCATATTATTTCTATTGCTTTCTGCTGCTTTCATTTCAGACAGATATTTCAGACAGTGTCTGTCCATTGCATACTAAAATTGCTCAGTCATGTACTAAGAGCCCTTAAGCCTCCTGTGAGGTTATATGTAAATCAATTGGCAACATGAGGCTACATCAGTAACAACAATAACATTCAATCACATTTCTTCAGTTATAGGACTTTTCAATGTCTGATTATCAAACAAGACAATAGTCTCACAGTCTTCCAGACTGAGAGCTGAATGCTTGAAAACAAAACAAGAAAACAGGCGAACACAAAGCCTGCCTTATTCACAGAACTGATGCTGTTTGAATGTGGTTTTAGAATTATTCCTTTGCATTAATTTTTACATTTTAATTTGTTTATTAAAGTCAATATAGGAAAAAAATAACTGGATCATAATCACTTTCCTTGACTAAACTACAGTCACAACCATACGGAGACTTCTCCCTTCCCTTCCCACTTCTGGCAATGAATTTAGTGTCAAAATCAAACAAATTGTTTGGTCCATTTGGAATTCATGTGACATTTTGCATGGAAAACAGTGTGAAATGCTGTTTTCTCAGCTCCTGTGATATAAATTATTCATCTTTGTGATTTATCAAACAACTTTTTCTTGTAGATAAGAAGTCACCTCTCATTTGCTCTAGAGATCCCATAGACTAAACAATAGAAAATGGGTTGAATCCAGCAGAAAAAAAAGTTAGACCTGTGTATGTACAGTTTGTGTTAGGATTAATAAAAAAAATGCTATTGCTCCAAACCTGCTTTACTTTGAATTAAGTTGCTTGTGCACGTACTAGGTTAGCCGGTGTGAAAAAAAAAATACACGCAGTACTGAAGAAGATGCCTGGTTTCAAAGTGTAGCAAAGAGAATTATACAAATTACCAGGGGGATGCCTATGGTCTAAGCCTTATACATGGGTTTAGGAGACTATGGTGATTTCCTCTAATTATAGTTCTTATATATAAAAAGTACATTAAGGTACATTAATGACAGAAAATCAATTCATTTGTTAGTTCTCAGTTGACTTGTTTGTTTTCTTTTTGAAAGAGTCTTAAAAGACTTTATGATTTTACTTTTGTAGGGCATTCTATTTAAAACCAAGTTGTGACATTGTTAAGAGAATCACAAAAGTGACTGGGGATATGTGGTGGAGGCGTTGTCATGTTTGAATACCCAGCTATGGCTTAGACAGTCCCTCAGTCACACATTGCTTTCCCTGTTCCTTCACCCTTTCCTACATTTCAACTGTCAGTTATCCTGTGATGCATGGCATGGGGTTAGGACCATTATTAGCCTAAAGCAACACTGTCATGTTTATTTTTTGCATTTCTTGATATTTGAACCAAACGCTGTATTATGGCATGAATGGAGATTTCTTGCTTCTGAATCTGCCAATTTCTGACAGACATTTTGGTGTGTCTCTTCGTAATCAAGTTAAAGCAATATTTCCTGCTTACCTTCAGTTCCTGCCCCAGCAGTGAACAGTAAACCAAAAGAGTACCTCTTCCCTGGCTTTGGCAGCAAATGGTACTTGCCTGGGAAGCTAAACTCTCTTGCCCTCTAAAAGAGTTTGAACTTATTCATAGTACCATGAATGATTCCCATTACCCCCAGAGCAATTTTTACAGTGTCAGGGAAGGTGCTAATTCGCATTAGACAAAACTGTGCTGGGGGCAGATAATTGTATGCTACCCATACTCAAGTTCTGCTCTGATTATGTTTAGATTATTGACATAGACATACACAAATGGCCCCAACAAACAGAAGACCAAAGATTTCATCATCTACATAAGGAAAACTACCTACAGAAATATATTCTGTACACTGTGAAACTGAGACTGGTTTGTTAGGGGAATACATGGAAATAACATCACCTGCATAAATCATAGAGGCTGTACTGTTATCCACAGCTTTCAATGAAAGGCATGATAAGGTATGTAGGTAATATGAGGATAATAATATGCTTTTGAATGAGTCCATTATTTCTCTCAACTCTGATGCTGCTGCAAAAGATTTTTCCTCTGAAAAAATATCAAAAAGTTTTCTATTCCTTTCCAACAATTCTCTTTTTCTCATCTGTGGAATGTTGAGGCATTTAAATCTTGCATCAGATTTTAAAAACAATAAGGTCTCCTTGTTGTGCCAGTCAGTAGAGAAGTGGCATGTCCTCATGTACATGTTACACAGAAAGGTTAGCAACCACTAGGATAAATCACAGGCAAAAACTCTGACATAATACACTCCGAACACTGGCAATGGCAGGCTATCAAACATCAGCTTGTATGGAAGTGCAGTTTGGCAAATTATTTTCCTTTATTATTCTTAATTCATACAAATAAAGTGGATAAAATCAAGAAGCTGTGAGACAAAACCTTGGCATCTAAAGTTCTTACTGCATATTTGCTTTTTCCATGGGCTTTACATGAGGTTTGCATGGTCAGACTTCACAGAGGACAGTGGGTTAAGCATGAGTTCTCAGATATGACTGAACTTGCACAATGCATGTATGGGGGAGAGATACGAATTCACTACAAGTGACAGTGTAATCAGGCCTTTTGCACTGACTCTGGTGTTGTCTCATGGACAGAGTTCTGTAATAACATAGGCAGAAATTATTTTACAGTTATCCTCAGATACATCATTTGTTTAATCCTCTTTCCAATTGCTTAAAACTCTGCTAAATGTAAATTCTTCAAGGCAGATATTTTACAATGCCATGTGTTTGCCTGAGGACACATTTTTAATTGATCTTGAAAGTAGACTAAAGCAGGGTTTTGGCTTGAACAATTTGGCTATTTCTGAGAATGAATCACAAGCAAAATTTGGTTTACTCACACTAAAAAAATTAGAGAGAAAGAAATGCCAGCACCTCTGCAATCAGCTGCAGACTCAGATGGCCTTGCAATGGCACGCATTTGGAGATATTTATTTCCCTGCAAAATGTCGTCTGAAACATTACTACAAACTCAGCAGTTTGGGAGTTACATTTTTATAAGACTGTGTTTACCCCAAATAAGTTATGGCTCCCAGAGGTTAACCTGACTAATTTTTTTCTTTAGAGTCCTTCAGTTTCCTGCCTGAGGACAAAAGAGTTGATAGAGCTTACTGACAGTAGCTGACATATGAATCATTACATCTTTCATGGGCAACACAAACGCAGGAAGGAATAGCCAGGTTGCTGTGTCCCTTGTTCTCTAAACAGAAGCCTCAGTGAAAAGCACCAGAATGAGATCATGGACTGTTTTAAGGGTAATGGACAATGTACTTTGAGAAGGCAGAAACAAAGAAAAGAAAGTCAGAGATACAAAACTGGACAGTGACAAAATGATAAAAAGGAGTGACAATGGTAGAAAGCATACCAAGCTCTTGAGATGAAGTAGTAAGAGCAGAATAACCAGGATACAAGAGCACACTGTATTTGGTGTTGTACATAAAATAAGATGAAGAACAACCTATTTTGTAGTAATTTTCCTGAATGGTGCTTGGGATGTCCTTACTTTTGGATAAAGCACATGCAGACAGCAAGTAGAGAAGAAACCACCTATCGATATCAAAAGGCAACCAAAATGTATATGCTGTGGAGGTCTCAGAAAAGTATTTGGTTGTGCTGAAGAGAGCAGCCCATGCACAGGAGGCAATTAGGTAACCAACTTACAATTTTACCTGCTTATCACCTTCCCCATTTATTCTCTGCTGAAAAAGGATCTTATACAAAAAAACACTTTCCAATCCTGTGAAATGGTTTCATATGTCTATGTTTACAGGCTGAAATAGACTCATCCATGCAGCCTTAATTCTACATTTGCCAAATTCCATATAGCTTTTTCCTTAATGTGGGTTTAAATACAGAGATACTGATGTGGGACTTGAAGACTGACAGGAGAATGCGATGGTATTGTTTTTAGACTACATGACAAGTTAGGTCATGTTGAATTACCTTTGAAATGCAACAAATGTCTGTAGAGCATACCGCAATAGTTATAGCAGTTAGGCAGCCTGGCAGTTTCAATAGAGTTCCTAGATCTTAATAAGTATTTTAAACTACTGAATCCATCCCAGCTCTTAACCTTTTGAGTGGACAGGAAAATAGACTGCTCAGAGACTGACGAGGTACAGCAAACCTTGAATGTTATAATAGGTGAATGTATCAATATGGCCACGGTTTCACACTCTGGGTTATACAGACCAAAAAGTTTAGAGTGTCACTTCATTTATTTTCTCACTGCATCATGTATTCGGGGGCAGAGCTGCACATAGCAGCTGGTTGTGTTAGTTCCACCTGATGGTACTGGGCAGGCAAGAGAGAAAATTCCAGCACCAGATCAGTGAACACAACTGCATGCCAGGGTGCAGAGGCAGGGATATAAAACTGATTGTCACTGCAATTCAGTATCTAGGTTTTTCTACTCCACATGTTTCTTCTCTGAGTAACAGGGAGAATGTTCACTGCAGAGTTTGGTTTCTCTTGACAAGACTGAGGAGGGGAGGTTTGAGAGAGTAAACAGACACTGGAGGGATTTTTGAAAGGTGCAGGTAATTGAACAGGTTTGGAGTAATTGTTAGCAGTAAATGCTCTTAAAAATGAAATAGAAATTCACCTAACCAAAGGCTTTAGTGCAACTTATCAAAGAAGAATTGCAAACATTATTTGTTGGTTATCTTTTTTTTTTTTTAACCTATCCAGCTTTCAGCATTTTGACAGTTAATTCAGCAGAACAAAGACATTACTCCCTTGGATTTCTGAGACATTTATGTTTCTCTTATTAGTGAAATGAATGTGGAATGAGTCACATTATCCTACTTGACCAAGCTTTTTGAAAGAAAAAAATACTGGCTTTTATGGTTGTTTTTTTTGGTTTTGTGGTTTTGGTTGGTTGATTTTTTGTTGGGTTGGTTTTGGTTTTTTTTAATTAGAAAACACTACATTTTTTAAAAAAATGTATGTTTTAAATTAAAATACATGGGCATTTTATTTTTTTGTATCTTCAGAAATGTGTTGAGAACTCTTACAATGTACTCAGATGTAGATTACATTGACTTCTTCAGTGGTAGTTGGACTGCCTAAGATAAAAATGAACAAATAGACCTTCCATTTACACCTGTACAACACAGTTAAGGCTTTTAAATTATAAACATAGCTATTAAACTGAACAGTTCTATAGGCACATCATGTAATCTCTTTAATCTTTTTCCAACATGACCTATTATTTGTATCACCTAATCCCACATTAATATTTTAATACACTTTGTACATTAGTGTAAAGTCAGCATATATTAGTGTAAAGTCAGCAGCGGGGTCCAAACCAGGGGTTTATGGGATTTTTCACCTCTTTATTGCTGAGCTTTTATTTCCTATTTGAAAAATAATCCCTATTTAAAAAAAGCTAGACACATTCTTCAGTAACACTTTAGTTCAGAATTGCCTGATTTTGTTAAAATTATCAACTAGGGACCCCAACCTGTTATTCTGAAGTGACTGCTGTTGCAGATTTTCCCTTGGTTGAGATCTTAGTCATATGTAGATTAGAACAGATGTCGCAAGACGCAGAAAGCATTGAACAGGGGAGTCTCGTTTCCCAAGCCCATTAGCAATGACCATGAAACCAAATGACAAAGCAGGATGGCACTAAAGCTGTGTAACATACACCAGGACTTAACACAGGTCAGTGGACAGCACACAGTGCAAAGAGCATGACTGTGCTTTTAAGCATTTGTTCCCCTTGTTTCTGCCCACTCTAAATATAAAAACAGCAATTGAGCAGAAACTGGATTTTTATGCAGTGATATAATAGCCAGAAGAACAAATTTACTTGCTGTGCCCTTCTAATACCCATGAAGAACATATTTCATGAAGTCTACCAGGCATTACTTGGTGTAAAATGAAAGACTTGTTTAGGACTTCTCAGAAAAATGTTCATAAAGTATTTCTTGGTAGAAAAAGACTGTTGTAGTTAAACCACATCTTTAATCATAATTCAGAAAAATCCCCATATTGCAAAAGCAAATATGTATAAAAAGGAATATTTGTTTTCATTTTAAAAAATCGTAAGAGAAATAAACACTCTCTACTACACTTTTTTTTTTCCTTTCCTGTTTTATTTGTTCTCAAATAGTTATATTTTTCAGTGCAACGCAAAAAGGTTTTTTCTTTGGCATTAAAAAAAAGGTGAATATTTTGGGCTACCTAGCATGACAATCTTCACAAGATAATATAAATATTCTAAGACCAGATATTCAGTATTTCAGAAAGTAAGTCATTTTAAGACATTAAGCAGCACTTCAGAACTGAGATCTCTCTGATCTCTCCTCAAAACATAGAAATGTGGAGGAAATCTGTTTGTTCACATCCAAAATGAATGGGAGTCTGAGAGAAGATAAATGAAGCTGCAAATGATTTCAGAGATTTATGTACATCTGAATTATAATTATATACTTGGAGAAAGAAGGTCCATAGATAGTTGATTTCCAGGTAAATTAGATACATAGAACCACAGAATATCCTGAGCTGGAAGGGACCCATAAGAATCATCTAGTCCAACTCCTGACTCGACAGAAGGCAACCTAGAAGTTAAACTGTATATCTAAGAATGTTGTCCTAACACTTTTTGAACACTGACAGGCTTGGGACTATGACCATTTGTTCCAGCACGTGGCCACCCTCTGAGTGAAGAACTTTTTCCTAATATCCAATCTGAACTTCCCCTGACAGCTTTAAGGCATTTTCTTGTATTTAGTCTAAATCTCCCCTCATTTAGTTTAAAACCATTATACCTTGTCCTATCACAACAGGCCCTGCTAAAAATTCTGTCCCCATCTTTCTTATAAGCTCCCTTTAAGTGTTGAAAGGCCACAATATAGTCTCCCTGGAGCTTTCTTTTCTTCAGGCTGAACAGCACCAACTCTCTCAGCCTTTCATCAGACATGTTGCATCCCATCTGATCACTTCTGTGGCTTCTTCTGGACTCAAAGAGAGGTCCGTGTCTTTCCTGTACTGAGGACTTCAGAGCTGAGTGCTCCAGGTGTAATCACAGGAAAGTAGGGGGGCAGCGTCACCTCTTTCAAACCTGCTGGTCATGCCCAGGATATGGTTGACTGCATGCACACATTGACAGCTCATGTTCAGCTTTCCATCCACCAGTATCCCCAGCACTGCCTTTTCCTCCCCTCTTCATGCAGAAGTTGTAGGCAACAATAAGGCCACATCTCAGTTTCCTCCTTTCTAAGCTGAACAAACCAAATATCTTCCACCACTCCTAGTTAAGTCTTGCCCTCTAGTACTTTTACTATCTTTCTTGCCTTCTTTTGGAAATATTCTAATATTTCTATATCTTCCTCATATTGTGGAGCCTTAATGGCACACAGTATTTAGGGTGGGGATGCACCAATGCATACTTAATATGATTTACTATTTCATAAGAAACACCAATCACAAAATAAACTTTTAAATTAAAAATAATACATCTTTTTTCTCAGCTAAGAAAAAATAAATGAATAAAAAAACCAACCAAACCAAAAAGCCAAAACCAACCAAACAAGAAAAAAAAAAAAAGAAACAAGACCCCACACAAGTAAAGTTTACCTTCCAAGAAGCACTATCTGGTATTCTTAAGCTGTTTATGCCCTTTTCACCTGCATGCTACAGAAACGAGTCGCCTACCACAGTTTATGCAAGAAAGAAATTGTTCTTTTAGATGACCTGCCAGAATTTGAAACACTGTCTAGGGGCTTGTGGAAGAGCTCTTTAAAAGTCTCCAACTGTAATCCAGGCTTTTTTTTTTTTTTTTTTGTTTGGTTGGTTTTGGCTTTTTGGTTTGGTTGGTTTTTTTTTTTCTTTTTTTTTTTTTCTTGTTTGGGTGGTTTTGGCTTTTTGGTTTTGTTGTTTTTTTTTTTTTTTTTCTGAGGCAAATATATGTCATTCAGTCAGTGGATATCACTGACTGAGAATGTATTCAGTCTTCATGTTTCTGTAGCACTATAATGAACATATCAGGAGAAGCTGATGTGGAAACATGATTTAATTCATCCTCTATTTAAGACATCCAGGTGTGAAATGAGTAACAGTGCATTATGGTTAATGATTTCACTGCAGTATAGGAATCCCCTCAGCAGGAAAAGTGTTATTGTTTTACTTCTTGAGATAAAAGCTGTCCAAAGACTCCAGACAAAGAAAAGTTTAAATGTAGCCACAGAGAAATACTTTACAGAAAAAAGAAAGAATCTATGATCATTCAATGAAGAAATAAAACCTAATTTCACTGAAGCTCCTCACTTAACAGCAAGGGGTTCATTTCTGTTTGCAAGGGCTTGTGAGCATTATTACTATTATTGTTATTGTTGCAGTTATCATTATTCTCTTTTTCCTATTGCACTTCCCTTATTTCTCAGTATCTGTCATTAGAACGCAAAGCTCTTTTAATGCACATAGCCATTTTTCCCTTACATCACTGACTGCTATGCAATGTAGCTCTTGTTCAACATTTCCCACAGTGCCCTGCAATTAGACTTCATGCTTTCTCAAGCTAAAGACATCTAATGTCCCTGTGAATTTTCAGCTTTTTTTTTCTTCTCTGTTCTGCACAGAGAACTTGCACCTCTGGAGAATATTTTGAAAATGAATAATAAAGCATTGTACATCTCTGTGCTCTTATTTTTATTTGGTAAGAAGGCTTGATCCAAAGCCTAGAAGCACTAGGCTTGATCCAGAAACTTCTACTGCAGTGCCTTTGTGCACACCAGTGGTCATGAGAAAGTTTCACATGGAGGGGAAGAAAGAGGGGGGCAAATGCGTTGACAAGCTTGCAGTTGACCCACTGCAAGATCCTATGCCACAACAGGAAACCCTCTTCTTCACCTGATGATGGGGTTGGTCCTAGACCATGGGATAAGAGGCCTTCCTGTTTATAGCCTTGCATGAGTAGCAAAAAAGAAATTTCTGTTCATACTTGCTCTATTAACACCTATGATTTGAATCATGCAATGCTATCTCCTTCAGTAGGTCCCAGGGCACAGAATTTGACAAGATTAACTTGATTCATTAAGTAGATTTTTCAAAATTGTTTTAAAAAAAAAAAAATCCCTTGATTTGGATAAGCATATTTTTTATTCTTATCAAAGAAGTATATAATATACATGAGTAGCTACTTTTAACGTGTTTCCTGCTTTTAAAAACTTTTGTCTTTTTTCCAGCTTCTCTTATTCAATTATTCTGTTTAATCCTTTCTTTCCTCTGAAGAATCCATTTTCCTCCAACCCTTTAAAGATTATCATTGAATCTCCCTATTTCTGTAAGACCATTTTGCAAGGGTGCTGAAAGCACTGTTCAAGGAAAGACTATCTCACTATATTTCATTTTCCAGCCTTTCATTTTATGTCCTACTTTACCAGTTCTACATCCCCCTGAGCTGCCCACCAACTGTTTAGATCTGGTTTGTTGTTTCTTTTTTTCCTTGTAGGAGACTGCACAACTAATTAAAAACTGTCAGATTAGTTCATGTTTAAAAACAGTTGTAAGATTGAATGAACTTCATATTTTAAGTAGTTCCTATATGCTTCCACTTGTCTGAAAACTATACCTACTTGCTGAAGAACTTTCATAAAATAACATGAAAGAGGTACCATTTTGGTTGTTACATTTTGCTTCCCATTCCCACTCCCTCAAAGCTGTGTGTTCTTCAGATCCTACCAGCAAATACAAAGCTGTGAACTTTCTATGTAAAAAAAAAAATATACAGACAGTGGTTCAAAGCATGCAGCTTAAAACTCTGTGCAGGCCAAAGTAGATTTATTGCAACTTCCTTTATGCAAACCTTTTTCGGAAACCATTATTTCCATCAGTTTTAGAGCACCATATGCAAGAAGGATATTCTTATTCAAAGAATTGTAAAAATACATGAAAGCAGTTACCTGCAACACTTTCATAAATTAAAAACTGCTCTGAGTCACAGATTTAATGCATTTGATGGCCTAAGAAATATTCATTCTAGGTTGATCAGCAAGGTGGACTGAGTATTACTTTCAGAAAGATTTAGGAATGAGGGTTAATCAGCCTGGCAAAGGTAGCTTTTATAGGGAAAATATCTTGTGCGCACTTCTGTACTTTAGCCCTTTAATTCCAGCTCAGCTGAGCAGTCTACAAAGCACTGGATTGTCATTTCTTATTTACTAGGGAAAACTCCATGGTCTCCTGAAAGCTTTAATTTTCTTGAATTAAGAGACAGGTATGCCTTGGTATTAAGCCAAAACGTAGCTTGTTGCTTAGCCATGAGTATTTAGATTACAACAGTTGGATCAACATATAAATAATATATTAATAAATATAAGAAATATATTTCATCAATAGAGGAAATAATCATAAAGAGACTGGAGCATAGAGTTGTGCAATTCAACACTGGCAACAGTTAAGCTTTTGTGAAACTTGCAATGAGAATTGCTTATCACTGGGATGTTCCCTGCATGCAAGGAACCATATATATGTCCCATTGTATAGCAAACAGCAGGTCCAGTGACAGTAAGAAAGTGAGCTTGAAATTGCACCCTTCAGCATCACCCTTTTCAGGCAGTGCTATTGCTCTGCTACTCATAATGTTCATATTGTCAATTCCAGTCAATTCATTCTGTCTTCACAGATACCTATACGTGATCCAACACATGTGAAATCTCTTCTGGCATCATTCACATATATACTGTTTCCCACTCACAAGTTATATATTATACTTTCCAGTCTCAAAAAGCTTTGTACAAAACCAGGGTCCTGGGAATTAAGAACAGTAAGTACTGAATAGTTCTTTTGAGAAGGCTGGCAAAATACTCTTCTTACAGAGTGAGTTGCTGACCCTTGACATAGGAGCAATGCATGAAAGTGTTGATAAGAAGAATTGATTTTCGAAACAATCAAGTTTTATCATTTTGCTACAGCAGATTTGACCTGGACAGAAACTATTAACTTTCAGATAGCCAGTGGAGCATTTTTACCACAGCATGAGATCTTATTTTTCTGGCTCCACCAAGAAAGATTGAAGGAAATGCCTAAAATCTAAATGTTTACAGTACTATTACAATGTTCTGAGGCGTTATGAGAGAAAGGATCTGAAAATAAAATACATTTGGAAAATGAAGGGTTAGGTTCATCTCTTTTCAAGAGCCATAAGACTGAGTTTACATTTAAAAAAAAAAAAAAAAAAAAAAAACAATTTAAAAAAAAAAAAAAAAAAAAA
>NDXB01022448.1:30918-51526 GCA_002631895.1 Agapornis roseicollis
CTCTGCAAGACTTCTCAAAAAAAAAAAAAAGTATCACAGCAATCAATTATATTATTTCTAATTTAGTAGACTAGCAATGGGAGAGCTTCCTAATACATATAAATGCCATTGTCACTGAATGCCTGGCAATGATAAAAGGCAGAAAGAGCTTTTTGTCACTGAAGCAGGAAAATGCTGAACTTGATTTAAAGCAAACTGGTAAAAAACTGGTTGTGTGAAAACAAATTATTACTAAACAGTTTAAAAAATATAAAAAAAATCTGATTAGAAGCGTATTCATCAGAATAAAGAATGTCATACTTTTTCTGTATGAATATTTACCTCTGCTTAGCAACAGACACAAATGGGATAGAGATATAAAAATCTAAGTTATTTAGCATATTTACAGCTTCAGATGCTACAGAATAGACTTTGTTTTCAATTACACTCACAATTATTGATATGTACTTTTCCACTCACTGTTTAAAAACCCCTAAGGCTCCCCAAACCCACTGTATAATGTTCTTCAGTCAATGAGGTTTAACAGAAACCAATGCATTTCAACTGAATTTTTGTTTATCTCAAGCAGCACATTTTAATGAAATCAATACATTATTGCTGAAAGCCTCATGAACCCATTGCAAAGAATACATTTTTACTGAAACCAATATACAGTTTTATAGCTTTCTTTTAGTGAAAGCATGGCAATACATTTCAGCTGAAACCAATATGTTTATCCAGGGCTGATACCAAAGAAACAGCATTTTATAGTGAAACTGGTGCATTCTTACTGAAAGTAGTATTTCATATTCCTGAGCCAACATCATCAGGCTAAATGAATGCTATGTGTTATTTTAGTGAAGAAATTACATACTTTCAAGATTATTTTAATACAAGGATTTTTGCAAAGCTTATACTTTAGTATGCATATAAAATAAGAAGCAGATCATAAGAATTCATTCCTAGATAGATCTATCTTCTCAGTTTTACATTTTATGTAGTCTTGCAACATATATGCATTCTATCAAATGAGTAATGATATAGACAAGGGGTTATTTTCATTCTCCATAGTCTTTCACTAATTTTTTTTCACTTTATATGCAAGCTGACTTAAAATAAGTCAGCATTATGGCTGATTTACACTTCAGAGCAGAGGAACAAAACAGTGGTTAATGATTTTATTGTAGACTAAATGTGATTTATTAATGCAGAATTTTTTTTATAAGAATTGTATTCAGTACATCAGTTTTGGTATTTTTCTTGACATTTTTACTAAAGATATGCTATTCTGCATTAGTTAGAAATATTTTGAGTTGTCTGGTACATGTGGCTAATGATTTCTGATCCTTCTAAGTGTTTTAATCAATGCAATTAATGTGAATTAGAAGGCTCCATCTGAATTTCAACAGATCTGAAGAAAAGCATAATCTGCTTAAAGTTTAGATACAGTTATTTGCTCTTTATTTTTTCAGCAAAAAGAGATATAGTAGGCAGAGCAAGAAAACCAGAAATACAGTGGCTTCCATTAAAACTATTTCATCATTATATGATAAAGCAGAGAACCACAGGATTGTTAGGCAAAAAAGGACCAATTTTATAAAATTGCTGTTCTCATCACAGGGACATCAAAATATTATTTTCAGTTAAAGCAAATATATCATCATTTCCTAATGAGAACCCAAGTGCAATGAAAGATTAAAGAAATTTACCATAGCTCAGTAAACTAAAAAAATTAGTTGTGTGACTATAATGTATTACAAGAGAGAAGTCCAGAACCTAAATCTAATCATTCACAAACTGAAGAGGGCAAAGGGTTTCCCCAGCTCCCATAGAATATATATTGAAACTCCTCACTGTTTGTTAACACTAAGCTATATTTTTTTTCTTTAAGATGTACTTGACTGAGGAAATAGTAGGGCTTTTTCCATTATAGAACCCAAAGTTCATGGATTCCTTGTTGAAACACAGAAGACATTAGCTAGCAACATGGACCACTCCCAATTCATTAGCTCCAATTCAACATTCCTATCTGTGCAGATGGGACACTGGTATTTCAGGGACTAAGGAAAACACAGCCTAGCCATAGCAAAGTTTGCTTTGCCAAGCTTGCTGGTTTACAGAGCTGACCTACTTATAGTCCTGGTATGAAAAGAAAATGGATATTTTATCTCTGAAGTTATGCCTAATCACATCTTCAAAAAATTTATTTCCCTACTAATGACGTTCAAGAAATAATAAATAAAATGTAAATGCAATGGAAACTCAGAGGGAAAATGTAATATTGAGGAAAATATATGGTCCAATTAAAATGATTAGCATAGAAAAGGGTAGCCTATATTCCTACTGCAGCTGCTCACTGAATGGTTTTCTTCATGTAAAATTGCCTTGAGGGTGATTGATCCACTTCCAGAAAGTATAATCATTGGTTTTCAAAGAAACTAGAAGACAAAGTGTAACAAGACAACACACTATACTAGTATTGGATTTTACCTCTCCTCATTATTTAGACCCCTCTAGCAATTTTTCCTTAATAAGTTCCTATAGTACTTTGCTGGATTCCATTTTTCTATAATATATTTTATTCTTTCCAATGAATATGGTACACTCATCTTGACATGACTTCTACACCATCTCTTTCCAATTACTGTCCTTGTTGTCATACCATTTGTTGCACATATTCTAAAATAAGTGCCATTGTTATATTTATTTTAGAATTCCACTCTGTGAGGAAGGATAGTGTTAGTTGCTCATTTTCATCCTTTTCTATGCCATTATTAGAACATGCTTGATTTTAAAAGGTAAAGTTTTGAACTTGAAGTATAATCTAAAGACAAATAGCTGTACACCAGATACTTATATGTACCTTAACTAAAACCAAAGCAGAAAAGAATTTCAGTATTCTATTTTAATCTCAGGTATCAATTGCAAGTTTTTATGACCACAGAAACAAACAGGTTTTAAATTCATGGTTAAAGGCATTTATTTAATAGCAACCACAGGAAACTAGGAGTTTCTATAATTATATTAATCATATATTTAATATTAATGCTTTGTAGTGCTGACCTTCAAATAAGCCTCAAAGTGTGGGTTAATCAAGTATGGGATGTATGGACACATTATGTATATGTCATAGACATAATACAGAGGATATGATAAAGATCATTATAGGATTTGTGGTACAGGCTCCTGTCCTCATTTTAACAATATCTACAACATCAAAAAAGTACAGGAAAAAGGTGCAAGATCCATTTAGATCTCCAGGGACTTGCCTTTGGATTAGTGATTCATGTATATTGTGCATGAAAACAGGAAGCTTGGAGGGGACTTGCCATGGCCCTTAAAAGGCAACTCATGGAATAGATTTCTGGTAAGAAGTATGAAACTGATACTAAGCTTGAAATGAGGGGCAGGAGGATTAGTCCAGTGAAATGTACTTATCAACTGAAACATTTAATCTAAGAATCCAATTCTGTATGCTTTAAATTCTTTCATCTGACACCAAAGGTAGCACTCAGTCTTGACAGGGAGAAGGAAATGATAGAAATATTTCTATCTATCTTCATATCTCAGATTATTTTACACAGAAATTCCACTTAGCAGACATATTGGTTTCTCTTGGTTTTTTGACAAAAATCAACACAATTTTATAAAATATACTTGTTAAGAATTATAATCTAACATTAAGATTCAGAGAAAGAAACACTATAGAAGAATATTTAAGATGTAGCTGGATATAATGAAGCAGGAAAGAAATCCAGTACATGCATTTTCAGTTACACATTGTATTGAAATTAACTTTTCACTTTGAAAAGGTTTTTCTGTATTTATTTGTAAGACAGTAATTTGATAATTTATTTTTTTAATATAGTTGTCATTTGGCATAATGTTTCTGAAGTTAATAAAAGGAAAAACAGAAGTAAAAGATACAGGAAAACTTCCTTGCTTTATTACACATAGAGGTACACTAACCTTGTTCATCACCAGCTTATAGCTTCTAACAGCTACAGTCTTATCTTTTTAACCATAAAAGCTCTTCCAGACTCTGTTCCTATTCGCAGCACTGTTTACTTCCCTCCTATCAGTTACAATATCATCACCCTTTGATGCTCACAATGATTCTTCCCCTCAACATCCATTATTTTTGAGAGACATAAATTTCACCTATCCTCCCTCTTCTGCATTTTCCTTCCACTAACTGTTACAGCATTTTGGTCTAAAGTAAAATATACTTTCTCTACATAGTTCATGCCTAGTTCAAACCTAAGGGAAAGACCTCCTGGGAAAAACTAGAGACAAATAAGAGCAAAAAAAAAAAACAACAACTATCATCATCTTCATAAAGGAGAGATGGCTTTACATTGTTCTCTTCTACGTCAGGCAGTACCACAGTACTTCACTTCATCAGCTGACATGTTTATGCCACATGCAACCTCTAAAACACTATCCCCTTTTGTTTCTGCCCTAAAAAAGGCTTTCCTAGCTAATGAGTACTCAGGAAAATCACTTTCCCAGAACAGTAGCTCCAAAAATCTTAGTTAAGTAATTACTACATCATTAAGTAATATCACTACTCTAGGCTGTTTTGCAGAGATCACATTCAAGGCAAAGATCATGTGATGCAAAACATGTGGATGCAGAAGTAAAGGAAATCATGATGTCTCAGAAGCATTTGTGAAAGCTTTTCGCAAATACAGCTCATTGTCCTGGGCTTGAATAGATAATACGTGGTATGATTATGACAGACTGTAGCCATATAAACAAAGCTAATGCCACATGTTAGGAAACCATGACTATCAAAGACAGGAAAGAACAGCTGCTTATAAGTTTCTCCTTTATGAAGCATGTAGCTTTGACAGCTATCTTGCAAAGAAAAAACAAAATAGCATGGGTAAAATTACCTTAAGAACTGCAAACACAGAGTTTGAGAATTAAATTAACTACTACTTCTAATAATGATGTATTGAGTTTTATTAAAACTGCTGAGTATTGCATACCCCACAGAGTTCTTTCACTTGAAGCACTAGCACTGTGACAGCTGTCTCCCCACAGTAGAAACATTGCTTCGCATACTCAGCATGTTCACTTGGGAATGCTCATACACAGGTATGTCTAAAGTTGTTCTGAAAAGTCAGAACAGTCTGTATCAGTAATTAAAACCTCTATTAAAGGGTAAATGTAACTCTGCTTAAAATCAGTGAAAATATTTACATTACTTCAGAAAGCTCTACATCAAGACATGAGTCATAGAATCATAGAATAGTTAGGGTTGGAAAGGACCTTAAGATCATCTAGTTCCAAACCCCCTGCCATAAGCAGGGTCACCTCACACTAAACCATGCCACACAAGGCTTTGTCCAACCTGGCCTTAAACACTGCCAGGGATGGAGCACTCACAACTTCCCTGGCCAACCCCTTCCAGTGCCTCACCACCCTCACAGGAAAGAATTTCTTCCTTATATCCAATCTAAACCTCTCCTGTTTAAGTTTGAACCCATTACACCTTGTCCTGTCACTACAGCCCCTGATGAAGAGTCCCTCCCCAGCAGCCCTGTAGGCCCCCTTCATATCCTGGAAGGCTGCTATGAGGTCTCCACGCAGCCTTCTCTTCTCCAGGCTAAATAGCCCCAACACTCTCAGTTTGTCTTCATATGGGAGATGCTCCAGTCCCCTGATCATCCTTGTGGCCCTCCTCTGAACTTGTCCCAACAGCTCCATGTCATTTTTATGATGAGGACACCAGAACTGCACACAATACTCCATGTGAGGTCTCACAAGAGCAGAGTAGAGGGGCAGAATCACCTGCTTCGACCTCCTGGTCACGCTCTTTTTTTACATTATCTTCTTCCTCATGATTTTTGAAGGATGTTCCACATAAAAAAGGCATATTGTGTCCCATGTGGTACACTGAGAATTCTATGACATTTCCTCTTTACAAAAGTTGTCCCCAGTCGAAATTCACTCTTCAGTTATTTGGTCCCTGTATAATGTCATCTGTGCTCAGAAAAATTTGCTAGCTGGCAAAGCGTGGTGACAAACAAATCAATGGTTTTCATTTTGCTGTTGGCATGCCTGACAGGGTACGTGACTATCAGATGTCAGATCCTTTTTAGACTGGATTTATTGATCAAGTCTATCCAGAACGTTTAAAGCCTTCTTTTGTGTTTTGAAATATATAGAAAATGTCTTGCTGCTCAAGGATCTACAGAAGCTGAGTTATTCATTTTCACTTACCATTAGTGTCCTTACTTGCAGCTGTATGGTAATCATGTCTCTTTTCTTCTTTTCAGACAACTTCTGTCAACTATCCTTTCTCATGCCTATAGACATTAAATATTCTCATACAAGGTTAATAAAATGTTCAAACAAAGTAACTGTGGTTGCTGCTTATATTCATTTTGTATGGACCTTTCAAATATGTTCCACAGAACTGTATTCTAAGAACAAAGGAATGGACTGGCAATCCTTGATTTTCTCCTTTTCATGTTCATTCACAGATTTTGTTCAGGATAAGATTTTATGGTTTTTCTCTCTGGAGAGTAGAATCTGGAATACTATTTACATCCCAGCCCTCTGGCATTTCCATTTTATGTCAGATGTGTTGCCTACCCAACTCTGTTATTCTGTAAATACATGGTCAGCTTCAGTGTGTCAGTCAGTCCTGCATCCAACATACCACTTGTTTGTAATGTGATTTCATTGAAAGATCTGAACCTGTAGCAACAATCTGAATCTTTCATGCTTTACCTGCTTGACTCGGTATTTCACAAAATGATCTAAATTTCCAGCCACTGGCTCTATTCCTGCAACATGTAAATCAATAAGACCCTGACAAGCAACACTTTAACAAATCCATTCATACTGGTGTGTGGCCTGAGATTTCCTGGGTCACTGCATCACTTCTTCACAAGAGTTGTTAGGGATGGCATTTAGGCACTTGGACACTGCCTTTAGCATACTGTGTACATCTCCCTCCTGTTCTGTAACTTACTGCAGTCTTGGCAGTCTCTGACAAAGGTGAATTCAAATGCTTCTATGGACTGATTTATTTCCAAGAGCACATACAAGTCTGCTGTGAGTTGGAGGCTCATGTAGACTGTCTGTGAAATCAAAGAGCTGGGTCAGTCCTTGTTCTCAACTAGAATGAAACCAGATTTCAGATTCATTAAATACTCAAGAAAAGAGGGTTTTTTGCTTTCTTTATACATTTATAGGAACTAAAACAGGCTTTTACCAGACATGTGTGCAAGTAAAATTTGGTTTTCTGACTCTTCACAGAAAGCAAGTAAATACGTACCATGACAAAGTAGATTTTCTTACATTCATATGAATGCTTACAAAGTAAGTAGGGCAGTTCACTTGGCTTTACTCTTCATTTTAATGAGCTCAGCAGAATATTCATTTGAAAAGTAAATATGGTGATGATAACTAGAAAAAGAATAATCTGAGTTACAGTTCAGCCCTATCATGATGGCTCTGTTACAGTTATATACTCTTGCTCTGTAGTAGGAACTGAAGTCAGGGATACCTGTGGAAGTGTAAAATATGAACCCATTTGAAAGCATCAGCAGCAAACAAAATCTACTGCTCATGGTAGATTTATCTTTGCATGGTAACATGATACTGAAAAAAGTGATTGGTTTCCCCACTTCCACTGATCCATGAACCCACCTGTGAGAAGAAGGCTATTTTAGGTGAAATAACATTTGTGTGGCCTTGGTGCACCTGGTGGAGGTTATGTGTCCTTCAGGCAACTCAGTGTGCAAATACAGTGATACTGCACTTACTCTGTGTATGTGATATATCTTTACTGTACAAATGGAGATGCTGAAGTTTTCTGGGAGACAGTTTTAGAGCTAGGCATATCCTATGCTTGGAGCATGAGTACTTTGGAAGCTGCCCTGATGCATAGGATTCATCCCCAGTGAAAAGTACCCATCCTGAGGATGTTCATCCCAGTCACTCTTCAGTTCACAGTGGCATATTTGCTGAAGCAGCTGACAATGGAAAATCTTAGTTCAAACTTCATGTTGTTCTTCATATTTCTTATTCAATGCTGAAGAGTTATTTTCCCTAAGAGTCATGTATGTTCAGATTCCCGACAGTGCAGTTTTGTTGTACAGACAAAGACATAAATTTCTGTCTGGTTGGCTCTGTTAAAAGAATTATCAGTAAATGAAAAATTTGTTTAAAAAATTTAAAAAACTTTTCCACTGTGATTATCAAAGCCTTCTATATGCGGATTTATATGTCTATATATACAAATAAACATACATACATGTAACCACACATAAATGTACATGTATCTACATATATAGACACATACACTGAAAGTAAGTGTCTAAGAATCAGATTAATTTTTTTTAAAGATTGGGGGGAACAATGAAAAGAAAATATGAGCATATAACATCTCTGTGATACTGCCTTCCAAATTTATTTACCTGATTTATTGGGCCTGTTCTGTTATGTTAAGACATCATGGCAAGTAAGGCTGTGACAAAAATGCAGAAAAAATATATATGTAAAGGCATGGGATCTGGTGATTTTTGAATGTTCAATTTTTCTGAGTCTCTAAAACTATTTAGAATACAAGAATGTTATTAATTTAATACAAAAATTATTTTAGGCTATATAATAATCATAGCTTCTTTTTTTCTTTTGTTTTTGAAAGTATCATGTATTTCTTTACCAAAGACAAACCAATGTATAGACATACAACATTTCACTTAGGACCCACTAACTTTTTTATCAAAGGGACAGTTTATGTGTATTCTCTGTACTATATGCTATGTGTATCAATTATATTATATCTTTATTTCATTTTCCTGAAAGATCTGTTTTAAAATTGTCTCTGAATCTTCTTTTTGCTCTCTACTTCATTTTTCTGTTTTTGCTTACTCACTATATTTATTCCTACTGCCCCTTGTCTGTTTCAATTTCTTAGAATTTCTTTATTAAAATGAGATAAACTCTGAGCTGTGATTTTGAAGGTATTATGCTGAAAGGAGCTTGAAATTGGATAGAATTAACTTATTCATTCAACACTGCAAAAGGAGAAATACTAGCAATTCTTGAGCACTTCCATTTTCCATTTATTTCTGAACAAGTCTCACATATTCAGCATTCACTGAGAGCCAGACTTACTTGGGAGCTCCCCTGGAAAACATTTTCCTGATCTGTAAGCAAAGTCATTGTTAACCAGAAAAAGAATTACTGTAGTGATTGAAACTATACAAATGAAGAAATGTGCAGAATTATTTTATGACTGATGAGTAGATACTGGAAATCTAAAATCACTATTTTTATTGTATAGTCTAAAATAATTTATCCTAAAACAATTCACATCAGTTTTGCAATAGAAAGATGAAGGGGACACCCTAAAGAATCTAATCGAAAAACTCCAAAAGTGGGAGGAAGTGGAAGCAGAGAAGAAGAGTGCTCCAAGAGAGAAACGATTCCTTGAAAAGGCAGAAGGAGCTAACCCAGCAACTGGAAGATGAAAGGAAGGCAAAGGGGAAAGAATTGGAGCATGTGATTGCTATTTCGAAACAAACTGAAAGTGCAGAAATTGAATGGAAGAAGAAAGCACAAGTCCTGACTCTTGCCCTTAGGAAGTGTGAATTGGCCAATGGGACTCTGAAGAAAGAAATAGCTGCGGTTTCTGAGAGGGACATGGACCGGTTTCATCACTAGGTAGGCACTATGATTGTTCATCAGTCAACTAAAACATCTAGAAAGAATTTTATGTTTCCCATAAATATATGAGAATATATATCCCCATAAACATACAATCTGCTTAGCCAAAAAGGGAGCTTGCTGTTAAAATTAACACAGATGCAAAAGGCGGGGATGGGTGTTTGGTTCTCTCTTATTAGGCAAGCTTAGGCAACATGTTGTGTTTAAGATTTGGCATGGAAAGGGAAGGGCTCGTTTGACAAGACTGATGTGCTAATCTTACAATNAAAAGCTGGGGATGGGTGTTTGGTTCTCTCTTATTAGACAAGCTTAGGCAACATGCTGTGTTTAAGGTTTGGCATGGGAAGGGAAGGGCTCATTTGACCAGCTGATGTGCTAAACTTACAATTTGATGCTAATGGCTGCGCAGCAGCTACGCTGATGGTGCTTAGAGGACCATCTCTCAGCTGGAGACCAGTAATGAGTGGTGTCCATCAGGGATCGGTGTTGGGACAGGTCTTGTTCAACATCTTTGTCGCTGACACGGACAGTGGGATTGAGTGCGCCCTCAGCAAGTTTGCCACTGACACCAAGCTGTGTGGTTTGGTGGATACGCTGGAGGGAAGGAATGCCATCCAGAGGGACCTTGACACGCTTGTGAGGTGGGCTGATGCCAACTTCATCAAGTTTAACCATGCCAAATGTAAGGTCCTACACCTGGGTCGGAGCAATCCCAGGCGCAGCTACAGGTTGGGCAGAGAAGAGATTCAGAGCAGCCCTGCAGAGAAGGACTTGGGGGTGAATTGCTGGGGTGAGCAGCTTGAGAGAGGATGCCTGCAACACCGGAGTGGAGCGGGGGGAGATCAGCATCCGGGAGCCTCACCTCCAAGCGGCAACAGCCACCAAGGAGGGAGCCTCAAGTCCTCGACAGGACTTGCCCAGGAGCCGGCAGCTCAGCTCACGTGAGCAGCTGATTCACCAGGGGCAGAGCCAGGAGGGCAGCACCAGCCCTGAGTGGTTAAAAACCTGCCCAGGGAGTGCGGGGAACAGAGCGGGCAAACAGAGCGGGCCCAGGCAGTTTGCGCAGGCAGGCAAGCAGGCAGGCAAGCAGGCAGGCGAGCGGGCTGACCGCCTGTTCAGGAAGACTCGCCTGGAGTGAAGGAGGAGGAAGGACTGCTTGTTTGTGCAGGGAGGCATACGTGAACCGATCGACCAGGTAGATCATGGTCACAACGTGATCAACAGCTGTTGTGAGCAATAACGTAGGTACCCAGACTGAGCCTGCCTGCAGACATACGGCCGTGCAGGTCTCTGGCTGCAGAGAATGCCTGAGCCTGGCACTTGTATTGGAGGGAGCCAGTGACACTGCTTGCGTGCGGTGTGAGCGAATAACTGATCTGCTCAGGCAGGTGGTGGAACTGAGGGAGGAGGTAGAAAGGCTGAGAGCCATCAGAGAATGTGAAAGTTATGATCTGGTGGCAGTTACAGAGACATGGTGGGACAGCTCACATGACTGGAATGTGGTCATGGATGGCCGTGTCCTTTTTAGGAAAGATAGGTCAGCAAAGCGAGGTGGTGGAGTTGCTCTTTATGTGAGAGAGTGACTAGAATGTGTTGAGTTCTGTCCAGGAGCAGATGAGGAGCAAGTGGAAAGTCTGTGGGTACGAAATAAGGGGCAGGCTGCTACAGGTGATACAGCTGTGGGGGTCTATTGTACACCTCCTGATCAGGATGAAGGAGTTGATGAGGCTTTCTACAGGCAACTGAAAGCAGCCTCACGACTGCATGCCTTGGTCCTCATAGGGGATTTTAACTACCCCAATATTTGCTGGAAGACTTACACGGCCAATCACTGGCAGTCTAGGAGGTTCCTGCAGTGCATTGGTGATAACTTCTTAATGCAAATGGTGGACAAACCAACCAGGAGAGGAGCGCTGCTGGATCTAGTGCTCACCAACAAGGAGGGTCTGGTTGAAGCGGTGATGGTCAATGGCAGCCTTGGCTGCAGTGACCATGAGATAGTGGAGTTTAGGATCCTGTGTGGGAGGAATAGAATACCCAGCAAGGTCGCAATTCTGGATTTCCAAAAGGCCAACTTTGGCTTCTTCAATCAATTGCTAAGGGAAGTCTCATGGGAAAGGGTACTAGGTGGTAAAGGGACACAAGATAGTTGGTCAGCATTCAAGGACCACTTTTTCCAAGCTCAGGATCAGAGCGTCCCAATGGGTAGGAAATCAAGTAAGGGAACCAGGAGACCAGCATGGTTAAACAAGGAACTCCTAGGCAAACTCAGGTGGAAAGAGAGAATCTATGGATTATGGAAGGAGGGGCTGGCCACTTGGAAGGAATATAGGACAGTTGTTAGAGGATGTAGGGAGGCAATTAGAACAGCTAAGGCCTGCTTGGAACTTAATCTTCCAAGTCAGGTTAAGGATAATGAAAAAGCTTCTTCAAATACATAGCGGGTAAAACTAACACAAGAGGCAATATAGGCCCACTGCTGAATGAGGCAGGTGCCCTGGAGACGGAGGATATAAAGAAGGCAGAGGTGCTGAATACCTTCTTTGCCTCTGTCTTTACTCCTGCAGACTCTCCCCAGGGGGCCCAGATTCCTATAGCCCCAGAAGGAGTCAGGATAAAGGAGGAGTTTGCTTTGGTAGATGAAGATTGGGTTAGGGATCAGTTAAGCAATCTGGACATCTAAATCGATGGGTCCAGATAGAATACACCCACAGGTGCTGAGGGAGCTGGTGGAGGTCATTGCTAGGCCACTCTCCATCATCTTTGGTAAGTCGTGGGAAACGGGAGAGGTGCCTGAGGATTGGAGGATGGCGAATGTCATGCTAGTCTATAAGAAGGGCAAGAAGGAGGACCCGGGTAATTACAGACCGGTCAGCCTTACCTCCATCCCTGGAAAGGTGATGGAACAACTTATTCTTGACACCATCTCTAGACATATCAAGGATGAGGGGGTCATTAAGAGCAGCCAACATGGCTTTACCAAGGGGAAGTCATGTTTGACCAACCTTATAGCCTTCTATGAGGAAGTAACTAGGTGGTTGGATGATGGTAGAGCGGTAGATGTTGGTTTTCTTGATTTCAGTAAGGCATTTGATACTGTCTCCCACAACATCCTCATAGGTAAGCTAAGGAAGTGTGGGCTTGATGATCAGGTAGTGAGGTGGATCGAGAACTGGTTGAAAGGAAGAAGGCAGAGAGTTGTGGTCAGTGGGGCAGAATCTAGTTGGAGGTCTGTGACCAGTGGAGTCCCTCAGGGGTCGGTGCTGGGACCGGTGATGTTCAATATTTTCATCAACGACCTGGATGAGGGAACTGAGTGTACCCTCAGCAAGTTCACTGCTGATGCTAAACTGGGAGGAGTGGCTGACACACCAGAAGGCTTTGCTGTCATTCAGCGAGACCTGGACAGGCTGGAGAGTTGGGCAGGGAGAAACTTGATGAAATTCAACAAGGGCAAGTGTAGAGTCTTGCAACAACCCCATGTACCAGTACAGATTGGGGGTTGACCTGCTGGAAAGTAGTGAAGAGGAAAGGGACCTGGGAGTCCTGGTGAATGGGAGGATGACCATGAGCCAGCAATGTGCCCTTGTGGCCAAGAAGGCCAATGGCATCCTAGGGTGCATTAGAAAGGATGTGGTTAGTAGGTGAAGAGAGGTTCTCCTCCCCCTCTACTCTGCCTTGGTGAGGCTGCATCTGGAATGTTGTGTCCAGTTCTGGGCCCCTCAGTTCAAGAAGGACAGGGTATTGCTTGAAAGAGTCCAGTGCAGAGCCACAAAGATAATTAAAGGAGTGGGACATCTCCCTTATGAGGAGAGACTGAGGGAGCAGGGTCTCTTTAGCTTGGGGAAGAGGAGACTGAGGGGTGACCTCATCAATGTTTACAAATATCTAAAGGGTGAGTGTCAGAATGATGGAGCTAGGGTCTTTTCAGTGATGTCCAGTGTTAGGACAAGGGGCAATGGGTGTAAACTGGCACATAGGAGGTTCCATGTGAACATCAGGAGGAACTTCTTTACTGTGAGAGTGACAGAGCACTGGAACAGGTTGCCCAGGGGGGTTGTGGAATCTCCTACATTGGAAATATTCAAGGCCTGCCTGGACAAGTTCCTGTGTGATGTGTACTCTAGGTTACCCTGCTCTCTCAGGGGTAGATGATCTTTTGAGGTCCCTTCCAACCCTTAGGATTCTGTGATTCTGTGGTGGTCGATGAGAAAATGAACATGAGCTGACTGCAGTGTGCGCTTGCAGCCCAGAAAGCCTGGGCTGCATCAAAAGCAGTGTGACCAGCAGGTCAAAGGAGGTGATCCTACCCCTCTACTCTGCTCTCATGAGACCTCACATGGAGTATTGTGTGCAGTTCTGGTGTCCTCAACATAAAAAGGACATGGAGCTGTTGGAACAAGTCCAGAGGAGGGCCACAAGGATGATCAGGGGACTGGAGCATCTCCTGTATGAAGACAGGCTGAGAGTGTTGGGGCTGTCCAAACTGGAGAAGAGAAGGCTGTGTGGAGACCTCAGAGCAGCCTTCCAGTATCTAAAGGGGGGCAATAGGGATGCTGGGGAGGGGCTCTTCATTAGGGACTGTAGTGACAGGACAAGGGGTAATGGGTTCAAACTTAAACAGGAGAGGTTTAGATTGGATATAAGGAAGAAATTCTTTCCTGTGAGGGAGGAGAGGCACTGGAATGGGTTGGCCAGGAAGGTTGTGAATGCTCCATCCCTGGTGGTGTTCAAGGCCATGTTGGACAGAGCCTTGGGTGACATGGTTTAGTGTGAGGTGTCCCTTCCCATGTCTGCCCACTTGTCTTCCAAAGCCGTGTGCAATCGTAGTGAATACAAAGAGAGACTGGGTCAGAAGAACATCAAGAAATGTATTTACAAAACAACAAAAAAAGGAAATAAAGAGCAAAGAACAACCGTTCTTCTCAAAAATATGACTCTTCTACCTAAACCTACAACTCTTCTACCTAAAACTACACCTATTCTACCTAAAAGTACAATTATTCTTAAAACTACACCTATTCTACCTAAACCTACAACTCTTAATCTTAAAACTACACCCATTCTACCTAAAAGTGCAACTCTTAATGAAAACCAATCTTCTTAAAAACCAAGAATAATCTTCTTAAAAACCAACAATCTTCTTAAAACCAACAGTCTTCTTAAAAACCAACAACAATCTTCTTCAGAAACAGCAACAATCTTCAAACAGGAACTCTTCCACTGAAAACTTCAAGCATCTTGAAAAACCCATCTCAACTGGCCCTGGAAAGAAGCAACACAAAGTCATTTCAGTGAGGCTACTGATGGTCACTGTGTTTGGCACACGCTGGGGAGAGCGGGACTCTGCAGCGGGGCTCAGCCCTGGCTGGGGCTGGGAGCCGGGTTCTACACAATCAGACTCGGCTCACAGTGATGGCGCTTGTGCTGCCAGGATTAGGCCACCGGGCACCGTGTCCCTGCAGCGGGGCCGTCGCACACAGCCCCAGCCCCAGGGTGGCAGCAGCCGACCCACCCTGACTGCCAGCAGTGGATGGGGGGGTACATGGTGCCTTACCACTCATCAATTGGTATCCATCAAATCATCATCATCCTCCTCCACATCAACCTCCATGGGTTCCTCCTCCTCCCCATCAACCTCCATGGGTTCTTCCTCCTCCCCATCAACTTGCATTGCTTCTTCCTCCTCCCCGTCTAGATCCATTGGCTCATCACCCAGCCCCAGTTGGGTGCATTTCTTCTGGGGCTGCATATTTATGCTCAAAGATAGCACCCGAGGAGCAGGGAACAGGGCAGTAGGGACAGGAATAAACGGAGTAGGGCAGAAGAGCAGAGCAGGAACAGAGCAGAAGGGATGGAGCACGCAGGTGGGAGCAGGGGGAAAGTTTGTGTTCAGGGGTGAAGGTCGTGCTTTTGCCTGGGCATGGGCAGTTGCCGCTGTAATGAAGGCTGTGACATCACCCCCAAGTTCCAGAACTGCTGCGAGCAGGGGATGGGGACAAGCCCGAAGGGGCTGCAGGTTCATGTGGGACATTGGGTAATCATTACGTGACCCCCTGAGATGACAGAGACATACTCTGGTGCTTAAATAATCACTAAAATGGGTGAAGGCTGCGCTGGCCAACTCCACCTGGATCAGGACCATCTCCTGTGCTCCTTCCCTGTCCCACAAGCAGTCAGTGATCAACCTGAGCAGTGCCCATGTGCTGTAGTTGGGACGTGTCCATGGGGATGGAATTCATCCCTGCCCAGCCACATCCTCCATCCGTGCCCATCAGGGGTGAGCCCGTGTGAGAACCTGTGTCCCACCCGCAGCTAAGGCTGCAAGGGCAGCACAAGACGTGGTGCCAGCAGTGTGTGCCCAGCACTGCCTGCTTCAGGAGGTGTCTGCAACAGCTCCACACCTTGAACTCGCTCCAGGGCAGCCTTGGTTGCAGTGATCATGAGATGGTCGAATTCAAGATCCTCAGGACAGTGAGAAGAGCGTGAAGAAGGCTCACTGCCCTGGACTTCAAGAGAGCCTTCAGACTTTGGCTTCTTCAGGAACCTGCTTAGTAAGGTTCCATGGGATATAGCCATAGAGGGCAGGGGGGCCCAAGACTGTTGGTTGAGATTCAAGGATCTCCTACTGCAAGCTCAGGAGTGGTGAGGTTGTTGGGGCTGTTCAGCCTGGGGAAGAGAAGGCTGTGTGGTGATCTCATAGCAGCCTTCTGGTATCTGAAGGAGACCTATAAGGATGCTCTTCATCAGGGACTGTAGTGACAGGACAAGGGGTAATGGGTTCAAACTTAAACAGGAGAGGTTTAGATTGGATATAAGGAAGAAATTCTTTCCTGTTAGGGTGGTGAGGCACTGGAATGGGTTCCCCAGGGAAGTTGTGAATGTTCCATCCCTGATGGTGTTCAAGGCCAGGTTGGGCAGAGCCTTGGGTGCCATGGCTAAGTGGGAGGTGTCCCCGCCTATAGCAGAGGGGTTGGAACTAGATGATCATAAGGTCCTTTCTAACCCTAACTATTCTATGATTCTATGATTCTATGATACTAGTATAGACCGCTTGAAGTACGGGTCTATAGAAGCAATGTGCAGTATTGTAGAGAGGAGAATGTGCAGCCTTTTCAGTGTCCAAAAACAGCAATAAGGATTTGTTATATTATCTGAACACATAGTTCAACTAGTGCTTGGAGACTTAGAGCATGCCTAGCTTTTATGTAAAATAAGGAACCAGTTTAAAAGTTCAGGAAAACTATCAGTAAGACAATTCATGTCACATATATATATGTAAAGACCAAATAAAACTCATGCCAAGGGGAAGTTACAGCATGCATTCTGATGTTTCAAACTGCTGAAAAGTTCAACCCCAAGGAGTGCTACTTGGTCTCCTGTACATATTCTCATCACCTACAATATTTTCCAGATTAAGGATTTCGAAGTTCATATGTTCCACTCAGCCTAGACACAATTCTAGTCTCACAGTGTGGCAACTACTAACAAAAAACACCTCTTAATGGCAAGCAAGATTTTATAAATGGTGAAGTTCCTTTAAAAATATGCCTCAGCTAAAGATGCTAAGTTCCTATTCAGATACCTAAATAAATTAAGAGATATTCAGAATAATCACACTGCAAGTCAAATTCACAGTGCTTGTTTGAAGTCAAGGAAATCTGAAATCAAAACATTTTTCTTCATGGCTAAGCTGGGAAACAGGATCCAAACTATTCCAGGAGAGATTGCAAACATCTTCCTTGTACCTTTGCTAACCCTTATAGTTCTTCATTTCTTGTTTCCAGAGTTACTCTTATGCTTGTACATTCTTTTCTTTTACTATTCATTGTGCAGATGGATGGTAGTAATGTTCATCGGTCACACCGTAATGACCAGATTTACACTGTTGAATAGTGTAAATTTCATTATTAAAGTAGATTTTGTGCATTCACAGCACCTTTTCAAATGACTACGCACAGGGTCTTTATGGTGCTCCAAGTCCAGTGAGCCTGTTCTTACAGTATTTTCAGTAAGACCAGCAAATAGATGGTGCTTAGATAACTTCATATAGAATTCTCTCAAAACAGCTCTCTAAATATTTTAATTGACCACAACATCCTTGTCTCTAAATTGGAGACATCAATTTGATAGGTGGACCACTCAGTGGATAAAGAACTGGTTGGATGGCCGAACACAAAGAGTTGTGGTCAATGGCTCAGTGTCTGGCTGGAAGCCAGTGATGAGTGGTGTCCATCAGGGATCGGTGCTGGGACCGGTCCTGTTTAACATCTTTGTTGCAGGCATGGACAGTGGGATTGAGTGCGCCCTCAGCAAGTTTGCCAATGACACTAAGCTGTGTGGTTTGGTGGATACGCTGGAGGGAAGGAATGCCATCCAGAGGGACCTTGACACGCTTGTGAGGTGGGCTGATGCCAACCTCATGAAGTTTAACCATGCCAAGTGCAAGGTCCTACACCTGGGTCGGAGCAATCCCAGGCACAGCTACAGGTTGGGCAGAGAAGAGATTCAGAGCAGCCCTGCGGAGAAGGACTTGGGGGTGTTGTTCAATAAGAAAATGAACATGAGCTGACAGTGTGCGCTTGCAGCCCAGAAAGCCAACCATATCCTGGGCTGCATCAAAAGGAGCATGACCAGAAGGTCAAAGGAGGTGATCCTGCCCCTCTACTCTGCTCTCGTGAGATCTCACCTGGAGTATTGTGTGCAGTTCTGGTGTCCTCAACATAAAAAGGACATGGAGCTGTTGCAACAAGTCCAGAGGAGGGCCACGAGGATGATCAGGGAACTGGAGCATCTCCCATATGAAGACAAACTGAGAAAGTTGGGGCTATTTAGCCTGGAGAAGAGAAGGCTGTGTGGAGACCTCATAGCAGCCTTCCAGGATATGAAAGAAGCCTATAAGGATGCTGGGAAGGGACTCTTCATCAGGGGCTGTAGTGACAGGACAAGGGGTAATGGGTTCAAACTTAAACAGGGGAGGTTTAGATTGGATGTAAGGAAGAAATTCTTTCCTCTTAAGGTGGTGAGGCACTGGAATGGACTGTCCAGGGAAGTTGTGAGTGCTCCATCCCTGGCAGTGTTCAAGGCCAGGTTGGACAAAGCCTTGTGTGGCATGGTTTAGTGTGAGGTGTCCCTGCTTATGGCAGGGGGTTGGAACTAGATGATCTTAAGGTCCTTTCCAACCCTAACTATTCTATGATTCTANGGACAAAGCCTGGCATGGTTTAGTGTGAGGTGTCCCTGCTTATGGCAGGGGGTTGGAACTAGATGATCTTAAGGTCCTTTCCAACCCTAACTATTCTATGATTCTATAATTTCTTTTTGATGTTAAGATTTCTTGAAGAGCTGTACAGGTACAGACCAATGGTGACATCAAGTGGTGATTTACATTTTGTCTGTATCTGAGACTAATCACAGTTGCAACATAAAAAGAGATTTCCTCAGAGATTCTTCCTCTGGCAAGAAAAAAGTTTCTCAGAGTATTACCTGTATCTATATGTGGTTACTGAGTTAGGGATAAAACTGGCAGAGGGGTTTTCTTGACTTTTTTTTATTTACATTTTTTTTTTTTAATTTTTGCTGTACCTGTTGTGCTTTTTATTTTCAGTTCTGTATCATCCACTAGAAAATTCTAAATACCATCCAGCCCAAAGGATGAGTGCATATACTTCCAAAGATCACAGGTTATGGGTTGCTGAGGTCATCACTGCTATACCAAATATCAAAACCAGAGATTATCATGGATAAGCTAATATCTTGTATTCAACTAGGTATTTCACTTCTGATACAGTGAAAGTCTCTTCCTCATACAAGTTCTGAGTTAAATGAGAATTTTAGAGGGTATGTGGTCTTTTTAATCCTAAACATTATATAATTTTAGCACAGTAAGTGGTCAAATAGGCTGATGTAGGTTTTGCATCATACTTGCACTTTGAGCACTTCATGCTGGCACTTCCTAATAAACTGCTACAGAATGATTAAACTCAGAAATGTCAGGACTTCTGAAACTGCATTTTCTGCAGACTCTAGCAGTATACTCCTCCTCAGTAAGCACTAAGAAGACAACCTATTTCTTTCCAATTTGATCTAATACCAAATACTAGTGTTGAATCTTGCCATTCTAGAAATTGCATCAAGTGCTGCCTTCATGGGCTTTTCTAGTTGTTATCAGCAAATAATGAACTACAAAGTACTACAGAGTCTCCACATTTAAAAAAGCAAACATTTTTTAGTTGTTTCAGTGTTGTAAGTAGCAAATTGGATGCTGTCAGTGGTCATAGGGTATGGAAAGAAATAGCAGACAGAGCCTACAAACACAGGAGTATAGCGATTGCACAGTTTAGGCTTCTTCCTTTACAGATGACCTGTCCAGTCTTTTCCTTACAGAATCAATGTGATTCTGTGTCCCTCTTCATTCTCTTAATAGCTCCTTTCCCAAGGGCCTTACCCTTATGCTGGCATGGCAGAGCTGGTTACAATTTTGTCCCTTTAGAATTTCAAAAATAATCACAGCACTCCCTGTCTAATCCCTGAGAATTCATACTGCACTATGTAATTAGGCTCAAAACCTGCTACAGTGCTCAGAGTCTCCATCTGTAATCATCTTTTGAAAAATAACATAGGACAAATAGTTGCAGCAAAGGGTTCACAGGTTTCGCTTTGTGCTTTTTAGATTGATTCAGTTTCTTAACTCAGACCAGATTGTCAGGATACTTCCACTGCTAGGATGTCAGTCTGATTGTGAAAATGCGTCCAGAATAGACCTTGTGTGCAATGTGCTATCCCTCTTATAGCTTGAGGTGCAAATTAGTCACCTGCTTGCAAAAGAGAGTTACAGCCTAATTTCTCCAGTGTTCAAGCACCAAAAAAAAAACAAAAAAAAAAAAAAAAAAAAAAAAAAACCTTCCAAAGAAAAAAAAAGCCCTTTGTGAAAAAA
>NDXB01022448.1:54741-71513 GCA_002631895.1 Agapornis roseicollis
CCCTCTCCTGGCCCCCCCCCCCCCAGCAATGAGCAAGTTACTCTTGGAGTCTAGAGGAACTATTTAAATCAAAAGGGGATTCTTTACATTTACTTCCAAGGACTGGTTAGGTGATTTTAAGCTTTTGAATGATCTAACCTAATTCTGTATAATTCATATTCTTGATTTCATGCTTATCACTGTAGTAAATACTATTATAGCTGAGGTTATTCAGACTTTTGATATATAGTCTTTGAAAATAAGTCAGTTCTGGCATTTGAATTAAAATGATAAGAACTTGCAATTAGCCAAACTTATTCAAATTCTTTGAGACTCCTTGAAGAAAATAACATTAAGGGATGTAAAAGCTAACTCTCTGTGGGCATCAGTAAATTTATGAGAAACCATATGGGAAAATAAAAGGGGAAAAAAGCAATCTACTAGTCTATAAAGTACGGGAAAGAGTTTAATAACTGAGTAGGCAATTCTTGAGCAATTAATTTAGTATGTTGCTTTTGGCTGAAGTTTCAACTACTTTAAACAAAACCTTACTCTTACAGTTTCCAAAGAAATTCTTATAGATAGTCCACTTGCATTTACCCATCAGAACAGAACATAATTTATAAATTAGATCAGAAACACCTGCTCAAAGCAGGCCAACTTTTTCTTCTTTTTTCCCTGATCATATATCCCACCAAGCTCTTCATTTCTGTGCATTAGAAACCCAGAGGTTTTAGTCCTTTACTTCTTTCTTATAACAGAAAATTTTCAGTCCAAAAAAGAGTAGCAACTTTGTCCACATGCACTGATATTTCTGTCTTTTCCACTGCCTCAGAATGACTTTTTGCTTGTGGTTAAGAGCAATAGAGGGAAAAACACAGGTGTAATCTTGGGTTCTTGTCCACATGAAATGAGCAATGTGATTCCTTTGAGTAAGGGGAACATTTAAATCTTTCAGTATTTGAAAGAGTCTTGTGGAATATCTGTGAAACCATATTTTCTGCAAGTTCTATGCAGCTGGAATTTGCCTGAACATCATCTGAAGATGGTGTTTCCTTAAACAAGACAAAGATCTTTGCATCTATTGAAGTACTTGCTACGAAAAACCACAACTATCAAGTGGGGCACTGTTTATTCATCTCATAAATGACCAGCAGATCATTCCTTAATTTTGTGTAGATAACAAAACCAGGTAATTTTCTGAAGGGATTATAATGTCACTCTTCAAGAGTTTTTTAAAGCTGATTTGCATATAAAATCTTGGTGAAATGTGTTGCACATGGAAGTATCTGAATTAACAGGACTGGTAAAGATACACATATGGGACTTGTTTCAGTATCTGCAGTGTACCCCAGTTCTACCCTGTCCCACTACATTTTAGTCTTCTGCTGCACAGAAGATCTGGGAACTAAGTTTAGACCAAACCACAAAATCTGAAATCTGTCATTGAAATCCAAAAGTTGCATTTGAAGAGCCTCTAAACATAGGACAAAATTTATGAACAAGAAAGATAAGTGTCTTGCCCATTATGACTTCTCTAAGATTACAGAGCTTTCCAGACCCCATTTGCCTAACCTGTCTTTAAAGCATTCATTAGAAGACAAAGCAGTCACATTCTAGTTGGTAAGCTAAAGGCACTTAAGGTTTCAAATTTTAGGGGTAAGGGTGGACTTGAGAAAGAAAATATACTCATGTATATATGAGAAATATACTTCTTCAAATTGAGGAAGCATCAGGACAAGTTCGAGGAGATTGGACCTCTGTGATGAGAGGTCTCGGTAACCTCTGGAAGGACTAAAGCATTTGAACAGTGCAGCAGGAGAAGTGAGCAGCTGAGGGCTCAATGTAGAGGAAAGTGAGGGGAGACTTTGAAGTGTGGGATCACAGCAAGAGGGATTCTGACACTTGACCCTCTCGTGAGTCCTTCAGTTCCCATTCAGATGTCTTGCTAACACTACGAGTTGTCCCTGCTCACTTGAAAGCTGTCATGAGAATACACCCATGAGTCATTCACTTCAGAGTGTGTGAGAGATGAGAGAGATAAGAACAGGGTGGCTGACATTTGACATTAGAGGACAGAGACTTTTAAATTACTTATCAAAAGTCAGAGTACAGAAAATCAATAGAACCAAGTGAACTATGTTGCAAAGATGAAACCTACTTCAGTCTAGCCATGGAAAGAAAATATTTGAAGTAGCATGGTATCGCATCAGCAAATGAGCCATAGAGGAGGCTGTCTCCTACTTTGTTTTAGGAAGCTGCTTTCGTAGCAAGGACATAACCATATCATTCAGAATAAATGGTCAGGTTGATTGAATTTATTTATTATTCTTGGATATTTTCAACATTATCAGCTGGGTGTACAGTAGCCAGTTGGACTATGTGTTGAATTTTTTGGGCGAAAATCAGAGGTGAAGATACTATATCTAATGAGAAATACAAATGCATCCCAAAAATGACTGATAAGGGAGAGCCCAACAATTTTTGCATATAGGTACAGATTACTAAAAAAGGTAAAGAAGACATCCATGGATTTTTAAAGGAGGAAACTAAATTGAGAACATCTATGTAAATCATTACACAAATCAACAAAGTAACATGAGAGTTATAAACATCTCTGAATGAGTAAGAAGTAAAATTCTAGAGGAGGATGTACATATATTGTGTAATAGAAGGAATTTTGATAGAAAGGAAGCATTTTAGGAAGAGGAACAGCCTTTAATTTAACCAAAATTGACTTCGTCAGTGCAGAAAATTACCAGCAAGAGTTGTCTGGACAGTACATTCTCCCTCCAAGTAAATGTTAAATTATTCCATGGAAAATTACTCAGAAGCCAAAATACTGTGATTAGGAAACACTGCTCCATTTATCCCATAAGTATATCTCAGGTACTTTTTTATTCCATTTCTCTTTTGGTCAATTCTACCTGACAGGATCTTTCTTTAGATCGATGAGTAATAAACTAAATTAAGCTTGCCTTATTTATTTTTTTCCTCAAAAAACAAGTACTGTTTCCTATTGTTCTTAAAAACTTGGACTAAAACCTGCCATTTGAAATAGCTTATGTGTGTATACACTTGAAATTATGCAGTTCCATTTGATTCCAGTGACACTGAAGCTGGGCTAGCAGCAGGGAAATCATCTCCTGTGTAGTGAGTATCTTAACTTACTCTTCATCTATGTGTGAAATAAAATTCAGAAGAGAAGTGTCACTTGAATAAAAATAAAAAAAAAAAAAAAAAGCAGATCTCTGTTTCTAGCACTGGCTAAGAACTTTAAGAAAGAATAGCAATGGAAAACAACAACTATAGTTTTGCAAGGACAATAGAAGACACCAACAAGGTCATATATGTTATCTGCAGTTTCCTGCTGCTGAAAAGTTATGACATAATAGATATGTTTTTAAAGACATTGGAATGAAAAGATCTGCTTGTGAACTATTATACTTGTGAATAATTTCTACAGGATGACTAGATCTTACAGTTACAGAATTGGAGAAACAGTTTGTCTCTTGAAGGACTTCTTAAAAAGGAACGAAATATTTTAGGTGGAAGAAAGGCCCCCACAGTAGAAGTAGCCTTTGAGTTACACAGGAAATGGGCATATTAGCTCTGGAACTACGTCAACAATATTATATAAGAGTATCTTAATAAGATAATGATATAAACTGTTCAGTGAAAGAGAGAAAAACTTATTTGCATAATTGATGAACACATATGTTGGAACCAGATGATCTTTAAAGCCCCTTCCAACGCAAACCTTCTATGATTCTATGAATCTATGACACTACTTAACAGATAAGCAGTATTAAAAAGGAAAGCTAAATGGTCAGAGATTAGAAGAGTCTTTCTACACCCAGCAAAAAGAACACACAAGAAACTGTCTTTCCAGGCAAATGTCAGAAGAGGAAGAGTTGGTTTACTCAAGGTAATGGCATAAGCTGGACATTGTACACTTGTATTTATACAGGGCTTCTTTTTCTGAGCAGAGTAAGGTTTAGGAGTAGAAGGCATAGTGGCAAAAATACCTAACCACTTTTAAGACAGTGCTGCAACCCAGGGTTGTTTTCAATAGTAAAGACATTGAGCCACATGTTCCAAGTGACCAATAGCAGCCTGACATCTGGTCTTGCATTCTGTAATTGTCACCTGTGAAAAGCTTATCTTACTATAAAGTAAAATCCTAAATTCAATGGATATCCCAATTGATCTGTGGATAACAGTGATTATCATACTAATCAGAAGTGAAAGGAATTATGTGACCAATTAAACACTGTGTTATGTGTGGATCATTTACCAATATAACATCTATTTGAAACATCTAGTTTAAACTGCCTTTTATTTTCCATATAAACTTAATAAAGCATGGGTTATGCATTCTCTATTTTACAATCGAGTGTATGTCTGCCTCTAAATAAGCACATAAAGATTTAAAATATATAAAAATCAGCATACATTAAATACATGCTTTCAGTATCATTCACCTTAATCATGCTTTAAACTCATGAACAAACATGGCCACAGTAAAAGAAAAAAAAAATACAGTGCTTAAAGCCTAATCAGGTAGTTATAATCCCACTGTTTGAAAAGTGAAGATTATGTCTAGTAATGCTGAATAGACCTGAATTCAAATGAACAGTCTGTAACTATTCAGAGCAACAGATAATATCTTCATATATCCAGTCTAGGGACCCACTAGGAAAAGGATCCAGCCACAAATGAAATACGGTCAACATCATTTCCAGACACTGAAACCAACTGGCAGAGATTGACAGCATGACCCATAAGCTCCTTGGGTAAAAAAAGTGGTGTTTATAGCCTAACTCTTCCTGTCTGGGTTTTGTTTGGAAAACAGTGACATAGGCTATGAGAGCAGTGCAGGACATTGCCACAGTTAAACAGGGTGCATGATCACATTGAAGTACTCAGAAAGTTTTCTGGCCATTTTAATTTACTAGTATAAATGCAGCTGTGAGAAACTAGACTGTGTTCAGCACAGTGTTTCAGAAACATAATTTGGGTAAATGCAAATGGACTATCATGGGAGAGGAAGACAACTATGACTTCCTAATTTCAAGCTCTAAAGCATGTACGTAGTAATGTCCACCTAAGCAAAAAGTTGGGCTTTAATGTATCTTCCTTGTTGTAACCTAGAACATTAAAAAAAAAAAAAATCCTAAACAACTTAAAATAGGGATTTGGAAGAATGTGAGTCATTCTACAAGTCCTGTTAAATGTCTCAGGATACGTTGGTTTGGAAGTATATGTTACTGTCACTGATAGAAAAGACATGACTCAGATGATGCAGACTGATTATTTTAAATGCAGTTTTAATTTTTTTAGTATGGAGACTTAATCAAATTTTAAAGTCTGCACAAAAAATACTAAATTATCTGACTGCAAATCCAGGAAATTAACATGGACTAAAGACTTCCCTGTAGTAAATCTATGCAATTCCATTGACTTTAGAGACTAAACTCTTAAAAACTGAATGTATATTTTCTCTTTCAATAACTTGCAGTCACCTCAAAGAAATCAGATTTTGAAACACAAGTTACAACACTAATGCTGAGAAGTGATAAAACTTAGTATCTTTACGATCTTCACAGATCAAGCATATTTTTTTTAATTCTATATCTGCTATTCAAAGCAGAAAATTATATTTTCAGCCCTTCTGAATCTCATTGCTTTCTTTAGTTTTGTTCTACACCTTTATAAATGCCTCTTATCACACCAATATAATTCAAGAGCAAATCCACTAAATTCAGTTTTTCTACTGAATTAAGTGGATTCACATCTGAAAACAAAAAAGGAAGACAGGCAGATTCAGTCCATTGTATAAAAGTCTTCCACTATGTTATGGCTATTGCTTGTCTCAATTTGATGGGAAATAACATACAAATCTGTATTATCAATTTTATTTGAAGTAATTTAAAAATTGTTAATAATTAATAATGCAAATAGTTACCAGATAAATAAATGGCTGGCAATGAATCTAGAAAAACATGCTAATCCTAATTAAATCAGATTAAGACAAAGTTCTCTAGATCAGTCCTTTAAAGGACTAACTCTTGCTGAGACAATAGGTTACATCTTCAATGAGCAGTCTTTTTTCTAAGATTAGGAATGATTTTGATTTTCTTGTGAAGGCCATTTAAAGAAGCTATATAACAGATTTTACATTGCATTTTCCCCATTGAGATTTGGGAAAAAATAGATGTCCTAAAATTCAGAGTTTTAGGTCTCCAGGAAAACTTGTCTAAACTCTAAAGCCTCTTTTACTCAATAACCTTCCCATTTTCTGTGCTTGCTCAGAAAATTGCTTGGCAATGCATTTACTATACATAAGAAAATCAGGAAGGTGTGACAATCATAGTGTACTGAAAAGCACACTATTAGCACCTGGTCAGTACCATTCTGAAAACCAGCTTCCAATTAGAAGACAACAACAGCAGCAAAAAAAATCAATAAAAAAAAAAAAAGAAGAGTAATGTCCAAAAATGCTGCAAACAGTATGTGTAAGAGTAGAACATGTGATTAACCAAGTAAGTATATATGGGAGAGGAGCTGACTTTCTTAACAGTTTTGTTTTTTCCTTTTTTGATTCATTTTCATATCAATAAAGAAACAATCTTTAAACTTCTTTTAAAATCCTAGAAAAGCAATGTGGACATTTAAATCTGAGGACAATATTCACCTTTTATAAATAATTACTCACCCCACATTTATTGCAATTATATGAAATTCTATCAAATGCATCTTAGTAAAACGTGTTCAGTACGTTCATAGTGAAAATGCCATAACTATGCTCATATTATTTTATCAGTTAGTTTTGCTGGTTGTCAACACATCAGCAGTTATACTTTCATAAACCAGCTCTTAAAGCAGAGTCATCTTAGCTTTCTTTAGTTGTCTAAAGGAAAAAAAATTAGAACCCAGTGTCAGATATAATAAGCACATCCACAGCTTTTCCAGTATGAATCATTCTGTTGAACACAGTTTATCTTACTAATTAGAGGTTTTCAGGGCTATATTTTGAACAGTAAACACTGTAGATTTTATTGCCTTCCTATTTGACTGTGTTGTGCTTGTACCAGGATAAATTGCAGAATCTAGGCAAGTCCAGTTCATGCAGGTGCTTTGTAAATGTTACTGTAAGTTGACCACAATCCACTGCTGTTATAAACTCAGAACATTAGGCAATGTTTAATGTGTTTTGGAAGTTATGTTTTACTTTGCAATCGCAGTCTGAGTGCATTCTCTATACATTTCGTACATGAGCCATTATAATGCACATAGCTATTTTGTTAGACATTAACAAAGCCTTTTCCACAAGAGGTGTACAAATTGAAGTAACTGACACTTTTACTCTTAGCTACACCATGTGTGACTCACAAAACTTGCAACCTGCACTCAGTTCCTATCCTACTTGATATAAATTAGTCCCACAACTAAGTGGAATTTATGGCAACAGCTACTCATCAAAGGAAAAATACACATATTTCAGAAGAATGGAAAAAAAGAAAACCAAAACAAAACAAGTGGACTAACAGAAAAGAAAATTTGGTTAACTTTTCAGTTTTCTTCACAACTCACAGTCTTTGCTTCAGCCAAGAAATGCCATCTTTGTGTAACTCAGCAAAGGTCAGCTTAGACAGCTCTTTGAATATTCAGGAATTCATCCCCAAAGGGTAGACACAAACCATCTATGCCAGAAAGACTTCCCAAAAAATGTACCATCCAGCACTAGTAAACTCATACATGAAAATCAGTTAGAGCCCAGAGGATCAGAAAAGTATTTGATTTGTGTCTGATTCAATGCCCTAGAGTTTGGATACAGGAGCCTGCCAAACTATAAGCATAGGGATATTATCCAGAGACAGCATACTTCCCTAAGTCTTAGAAAATATAAATACATACATATATATTCCAGTATTTTACAAGATGAAGCTGTCTTCTCCAGAAATAAAATGAATTTTTTTTGTACTTTGTAACCCAACAGTTTTATTACATAACCAGGTTTTGCTGTACTGCTAAAAGCAGGACAAGCTTATTACATGACAAAAGCAATCATTACAAGAAAAGAACTAGAAAATCTTGTGAAATAACCTTTTTGTCTGCAACCAGAGAAGGAAATCATCTATGGTGAGTTAAATTCTGCTACTTTACAGCATCCTCCAGAGTGTCCATTCAAGATTTTGGCTACTAGAGTCAATGAGAACTGCTACGAAGGCAAAATAAGTCCAGATGACCTGAACAGTGCCATCAAATTAAAAGCTTTGTCCACCCGGTGCAGTTCTAGAAACAGCTTTCTAATCATAGAATCATAGAATAGTTAGGGTTGGAAAGCACATTAAGATCATCTAGTTCCAACACCCCTGCCATAAGCAGGGACACCCCACACTAAACCATGCCACACAAGGCTTCATCCAACCTGGCCTTGAACACTGCCAGGGATGGAGCACTCACGACTTCCCTGGGCAACCCATTCCAGTGCCTCACCACCCTAACAGGAAAGAATTTTTTTCCTTATATCCAATCTTAACCTCCCCTGTTTAAGTTTGAACCCGTTACCCCTTGACCTGTCACTACAGTCCCTAAATGAAGAGTCCCTCCCCAGCATCCCTATAGGCCCCCTTCACATAATTATTGTTATTTCCCTTCTATCTGTAACAAGCATTCAATATAAGGGGTAGAAAAGCGGACATCTGTTTTCTAGGACATCAGTCTTCGCTGTGGATTTTATTCATTGTTTCATTGCTGAGGAAAGACACATTTTCCAGAAGACAAAAGCCAGATAATGATTGTAGTATCACCTGCCATTGAACAGCGTATCCAATAAGGGAATTAGGAATTTAGGAGGAAGCAGATTTAACACCCATCATTGAAATCAGAGGCCTCTATGAGGATGGTGAACTCCCTGTGAAAGCACCAGCAGTCCAGTGCTTCAGCACGAGATGGGAACACACTGACATTGCAGCACCTGGGTTGCATACAAAACAGAAAAAGGACGCAGCATTGTATGTGGGAAACAATGCCAATTAGTCAGCTTTTCCATGAACACTTGGGTGATTAAAATCAGTGGAACTGTATTTTGATCATTAGTTTGTAAAGTATTGCTATTAATTCTTCACTACTGTTGAGTGTATGTTCTGTGCACTTCCCACACTGACTGCAGTACATTATAACCCTCTGAATTGGAACTGGTTGCTAAGTTTCAGAAGCAGAAGAAACAAATGCATAAAGAAGTGAGTGCAATACCTTTGCAGACAAGAGGGTTTGAGTTTTTCCCATCACCCAAAACATAAAAGCCCCTACTACTATACCATAGTTGGATGAAAAAAAAGGAATGCACTGAGAAAAAGACCTTATCCCAGAAAAAAGCAAGAAAATACATAGTCCTCAAGAAGAGTGCTATTTAACTTTTGTTCGTCATGAGAAGCACAAGCGCTATAACAGGCATACATCAATTAGTATAGGCACAACAAGATCCTAGGAAAGAAAATCTGTAAACAAGGAGAACATCTAGATAAATCAAATCCTTGTAGACCCAGAAACGAGCTATATGCTAAATACATGAGAAAGGGCTCTGAGATGGAGAAAGTTCCTGCTTCAGGACATTCGTAAGTATGTAGTAGATGTGGGTTTCTCTGCTCTGTTGAAAGGGATATAGTGTAACTCACATGTCAAAGAACAAAGCACTTGTCATTTTAAAATACTGATGATAAGATGAGGGAAAACAGACTTTCAAAGTACTTAAAGTGAGAAGGAATCTGACCTAGAAGAGTTGGAGTTTGGCTGCTCATTGGATACTAGCTATAGTTTGGAGTTAGCTAGCTATGTAGGCATCACTGGAAGTCTACTCACTGCATAATATAAATGAAGCTGACAGATGGTGAGTGACTGACATCTCACAGATAATAAAAAAGAATTTGGGATGTGGAGACATTGTACCATAAGTAGATCTGCCTAACAAAAAGCATCGAATTGCTGACAAGGGTGCTTCTGGTGCCATAGACCTATTCAAAACAGTAAAAATACAGTCATATATGTTGGCTGTGAATCTGACAGTTATTCTTGAGCAAAACAACGCAACTATCTTATGAGCCTTTGAAAATCTGTGAACCGCAAGAGGCAAACGACAGTGTCTCCCAATTTTGAAAAATATCCAGGAGTTCATACTCAGCAATAATGTACTTCATTTTCAAAGCAGCAGTCACCTCCCCCCTCATGGCACAGTATATTCTGTATACGAGGTTGTCATGGTTTAAGCTGAAGCCAGGAAAGAAGTCTGCTCTCTAACAAGAGGATGAGAACAGATTTTAACACACTTGATGAAGGACCAGAGTAAAAATCAGATTTTGACTAGTTGTTTTCCCGAGACTCTGAATAGCGACTCATTCCCACAAGACACTAGAGTATCTATTAAAGGACTCGAGTAATATAACCTTTTCTGTTAAAGATTATAGATAGATGCTTCTGGGCTGGGCTTTTTGTACACCAAGATTACGTCAAGTCAGAAGACACTGGTTACTCCTGTAATCAGGACTGACTTAAAAAACTTTTTCAGTTAGGTGGCCAGGCAAGTTCCCTGTGGTACTGTAGGAAATATCCAGGTGCTGACATATTAGTAGGTAGTACCATTTGAGATAACTTGTGTTCAAGCCATCTACTTGGAGAAACACTATAGGATCACATGAGACCACAGCCATGTGGTCTTATTTAGAGAGACTACTTCCAACTTAAGTGGAAGTTGGTAGTCATGTGGCACCACAAATTATATCAGACACACATGTGGACAATCCTGAACTGCAATGACTGTGCCTTAGCTATGCCTCAAGGCACAGGTCTGAAATTAAGAAGTTGAAATCACGGCACAGATGAACAGGACGTGTGGTAGCAGCACATCCCTATTTAAAGAGGAAGACACCAGTGATTTCAGAAGTGTGAAGCTCACTGATCAATTATGTGTCACTCTCACAGGCATAACAGGAGGCAGCAGGTTACCATTAGTGAGGGGGAAGATATTTAGTCATTTGGACACAGTCTAAATGTTGGCTGTGAAACAAGAGAAAATGAGAGCAGATGTGTGGACAAGACCAAGAAATTAAAAAGCTTGACAGTAAGCAGATGTTGAAATGATGAGGAAAACCTTGAGGAATTTTTCACACATTTACAGTGAGAAAAGGAAGTTTTTGCCAGCTGGGTGTTTTCTGGCTTTGTACAGGGCAAAAAAAAAGAAATAATGAAGACATAGAGTTGGCTGATTGCAATGTCTGCTTCTCACAGGAAACTAAAAGCTGTCACCTTGGGTGTCTAATTTTGAGCTCCAAACCCATTGTATTTCATTAGCATTAAAAAATTAATTCCCTCACCTCTTTTGTGAACTCTGACATCTCACTACACTGGTTGAGATATAAATAGTGCCCACTTGCGTACGGAAATCACTCTGCCATCTCTGGCACTCTGTAGTACCTTTAGAGAAAAGAACCTCTGTTACGTATAACCATAAAATAATCTTCCTCTATGTGGAAGCTGTTTTTTATTTAGTATCTGTGAAAAAATAAATAAATAATAAAAAATAAAATATCTTTATTTATGCCACTGTTTAGTATAAACTAGAGTTGTGCAAATATTATGAGGAAAACTTCTCATGACTGACTGAGCTGCATGTCCTCCTCTGTGGGCTGCACTGCCTCCTACAACCTGTACAATACACCGCAGTAACTTTTGTTTAGGGAGAAGCCTGAGGAAGATGTGCATGTATATTTTTTCCCTTAAATTTTCTGGTATTTTAGTTTTCACCCAATTAAAATTAAGATGGAATATAAAATTTCTTTTTTCCTAGCCTCCCATCTTCATCTGTGCTTTGTCATAAAATAAACTTCCTTCTAGCCCTCTATGTTTACCTTGTAAGATTTGACTCTTATGTAATTATACTAACATCTTCATGTCACCCATTTGTGGATGGATTTTTAGCAAAGAATGGCCATGTTCCCAGGTTAGCAAGTGCCTGCATGGAGCTTGACATGAATAGAGGATGAAGAAAGCCATGGGTAAAGAAGCAAAAGTAACAGTGCAAGCAAGATGAGAAGAAACTGGAATATGCTAAGACACAATAGTGAACTGTTAGCAAGCTTTAAAGGCTAGGTTCTCATACGCTTAATTTAACCAACTGTAACTAGTTGTTGTGTGTTTCATTGTATATGTATCCAATCTTAATACTGCAAGCCATTGATTATGTATCCACTAATACAGCAAGTTATTGTATATGTATCCAAGTATAATACACCAAGTATCCAATTATAATACAGCAAACTATTGAATTAATACAGTTAACTATTGTATATGTATCCATTTATAATACAGCAGACTATTGTAAACAGGTGCAGACAACGGTATAAAAAGGGTAGAGGCTTTGTAATAAATGGCTTTGTTCTGACCACATTGATCTCTGACTGAATCCACCTTTTTCTGCTGCACACGTTTGTCATTAAAACAAGGACAAGGTATTTGGTAAGCTTGTATATGGCATTTCATTGTTTTTAGAAAAAATCTGTAGCTGTCTCTTTTATAACAACTAAGAAAATACAGAGAATTTTCCTTCATTTCATCTGTATCACAGATTTCAAATAAGCCCAACAATATTTCTTATCACTAGACTAGGTGGCCATAATCTGTGGCTCAAATAATTCAGATTTCAACCCATTTTATTTTAGCCATATCTGCTTTTTCCTTTTCTTACAAGGCAATGATGCTTAATAAGCATAAAATTTGTAACATAGTCAATACAAGCAAAGGCCACTGCTTTGTGCTGACCTGAGAGAGCAGGATCTCAAGACATGTCCTGGCCTGACATGATTTGATATTTTTCTGCTACTGAGGTAAATGTTGTCCCACCTCTTTTAGTGTAAGCTGTGTTAATATGATGCAGGTAAAAAGGACAACAGAGGCAGGAGTCGGTAAGAGACCAACAGCAGCCCCTTGAGAGGAGCTGATGCTGCTAGGAAAGAAAACATTAATTACTATGAGTCTCAACATAGTATTTTAGCTTACCCTAGCCATTATAATATTGTTTGAAGTTCTTCTCAGCATGTTCCTTCATGTCAGGGACTTGTGCAAAGCGTTCAACACTGTCCCACATGACATCTATGTCTCTAAATTGGAGACATCAATTTGATAGATGGACCACTCAGTGGACAAAGAACTGGCTGGATGGCCGCACGCAGAGTTGTGGTCAATGGCTCAGTCTCCGGCTGGAGACCTGGAACGAGCGGTGTCCCTCAGGGATTGGTGTGGGGACCGGTCTTGTTCAACATCTTTGTCGCTGACATGGACAGTGGGATTGAGTGCGCCCTCAGCAAGTTTGCTGATGACACCAAGCTGTGTGGTTGGCTGGATACGCTGGAGGGAAGGAATGCCATCCAGAGGGACCTTGACACACTTGTGAGGTGGGCTGATGCCAATCTCATGAAGTTTAACCATGACAAGTGCAAGGTCCTACACCTGGGTTGGAGCATTCCCAGGCACAGCTACAGGTTGGGCAGAGAAGAGATTCAGAGCAGCTCTGTGGAGAAGGACTTGGGGGTAGTGGTCGGTGAGAACATGAACATGAGCCGACTTCAGTGTGTACTCACAGCCCAGAAAGCCAACCATATCCTGGGCTGCATCAAAAGGAGCGTGACCAGCAGGTCGAAGGAGGTGATCCTGCCCCTCTACTCTGCTCTCATGAGACCTCACCTGGAGTATTGTGTGCAGTTCTGGTGTCCTCAACATAAAAAGGACATGGAACTGTTGGAACAAGTCCAGACGAGGGCCACGAGGATGATCAGGGGACTGGAGCATCTCCTGTATGAAGACAGGCTGGGAAAGTTGGGCTGTTGAGCCTGGAGAAGGATGAGTGGGGACCTCATAGTATGTGAAGTATGTATAGACCTTCCAGTATCTGAAGGGGGCCTATAAGGATGCTGGGGAGGGACTTTTCATTAGGGACTGTAGTGTTAGGACAATGGGTAATGGATTCAAACTCAAACAGTGGAAGTCTAGATTGGATATAAGGAAGAATTTCTTTACTGTGAGGGTGGTGAGGCATAGGAATGGGTTGCTCAGGGAAGTTGTGAATGCTCCAGCCCTAGTGGTGTTCAAAGTCGGGTTGGACAGAGCCTTGTGTGACATGGTTTAGTGAGAAGTGTTCCTGCCCATGGCAGGGGGGTTGGAACTAGATGACACTAAACCATGTCACCCAAGGCTTCATTCAACCTGACCTTGAATACCGCCAGGGCTGGAGCATTCACAACTTCCCTGAGCAACCCATTCCAGTGCCTCACCAACCTCACAGGAAAGAATTTCTTCCTCATATCCAATCTAAACCTCTCCTGTTTAAGTCTGAACCCATTACCCCTTGTCCTGTCACTACAGTCCCTAATGAAGAGTCCCTGCTTATGGCAGGGGGATTGGAACTAGATGATCTTAAGGTCCTTTCCAACCCTAAATATTCTATGATTCTATGATTCTGTCTTAAGGTCCTTTCCAACCCTAACTGTCCTATGATTCTATGAATCTATGATTTTAATTCCTGCTATGCATTGCACATAAGCTGCAGGTGAGGTCCCAACAGCAACATTACTAATACTGCTGTTAATGTTGAACCAGCAAGCGAGAATCCCCTGCGCTCCTCTCACAAAGTACTTTGTGTTTGTTGAAACATATTTCATTTCTTCATGCTGTATAGGTTTGAGCACCTTCAGAAATAGCTGTTGTCTAGTTCAAACAATTCTACTTTAAATTTTTTGGTTTTAACTGGTTTTCCCCCAAAAAAAAAGAGTATTCCATGACTACCAGACTTATGTTTGAGGCACACACCAATTTTATTTTCCATGTGTGATTGAAGCAGTGTGCATATGCAGTGGCCACTTCTGAACTTTCTGGATGCCCAAGAGACCTGGAAATCATTGAATCACCGTTGTTCCTAGGGTCAGTGGTCAGCCTCAAAAAACTGTAGGGCTGCCTATACTTCTTTAGCTGGGGCTACAGATATAGTTAAGTGATGACTAAAAAAAATGAGCCACTGTAAAAGTAAATCTGTGTTTTCAGCTTAGAGCAGGGATTTAGAAATAAATACACAGAAACAAAACAAAGTTACTCAGGAGGACGGTGGCCATCTAACTCATGGCTCTTCGCTATTCCTAGGAATCTTTCCAGTGATTTGAGGAAGAGAACACCTTATTAATTGTATTCATCTTTCTTCTGTCTTTCAAATCAGCTTCACACGGCAAAACCCATTGAGCCCTGTCCTAGCCTTATGAACATCACCTACATCAAAGCTGGAGAAAATTAAGATCACAGTGCTTTTGAAATCTTGCTACATCTTAAGAAAACGTGGAGAGTACCACAAAGAGTTAATGCTCAATCAATGTTCTAGGAAATGTTCTCATTTCCAGAATTTTTTTGTTCAGGTTTTTGGCTAGCCTTTCTGTTTATCACTTTGCTCCTGTTTTCTTCTGCCTAAGCCTGGAATTTCTCAGGTTTTTCTGTTCACCTAAATTGTCAGCAACCTCTTCTGTAGGGAATTTTGAACATTTTTAACCCTCTGTATGTCAGCAGGGTGCAGTCACCATCTGTATAGTCTGTACCTCACTTGCTTTTCTTCCTTCATGGAAACATCTCACAGGAGCTGTCAAAATAATAGTTGCACATTGCATTTTGAAAATATTTTTTCCACATCCAAATCTCTTTTTTAAAGCTGGTTTATTTCAGATACAGTGGGAATAGCAGTGAATGTCAAGAAGCAGAGAACAAGAATTTGTGCGCGTGTGTTCACCTGCATGAACAGCAATCTAAAGAAATAGATTCTCTTCAGGGGAGTAAACATGCATTGAGATGAGATGCATGGAAAACTAAGGATGTGATTTGAGGGATGCCAGCTCTTTCAGACATAGTATGTGGAATAGTTGGTTAGCACAGCCTGAGGAAAAAATAAGAAGAAGTTGGTTTTGTCTGACATAAAGAGAAGCTCTCATAAGAGTTCACTAAAACTTTACTAAACTCACTTGCTCAATAAGCTACCTTACCCTTCTTCCAGTTTCTGAGAACATGAGAACATACTTGGAGTTCTGAGAATATGAATTTAGGAATTCAATAATATAAAGGGAAAATACAGGTCTTGGTTGGAGGGCCAATCTTGAAAGCTGCCCCATAATTTTGTGTTAGTCATCATGTTCTACTGTAATATATATAGCTAAGTGCTTAAACGGTGTCTTAAAGACAGGATGTGAACCTGCAAGCCATCATTAGGTGAAAGGTTTCTTCTTGAAAATAACAGGAATTGCAGAACTTAGTTCAGAAGTTCTTTGCAGGAAAAAAAATGTGATAGTAATATAATTTATAGTCTTATGAAGAAATCACTATCTTTACAGCTCGTTTACCTGTTCTGAATTATAATAACTGAACAGAGGATTATTTTTTACATATATCCCAGTAAATATGATTTTTGCCATGACAAGTAACAAGCTTTGTAGTGTCCTGGCAGCAAAGAGTCCTTGGGCTCCCCCAAGCTTGACATGGCCTCAGCATGGTTTGGCAGTTGCCAAGAGGAGCAGTGCCTGTGGGTTCTTTTGATTTAGCTTCACCTTGTAAACCCCAATGGGGCACTGGCTGGACCAACCACAGTGGGGAGAGTCAGGGAGTGACATCAGCAGCCCTTGAGGGCAGCTGGGGCTAGGGGAGGTCATTGTGCCAATCTCTGGCTTTAGATGGGATCCCCTGAGAGGGAAATAATGCTTTGGGGATGGGGG
>NDXB01022448.1:82435-129756 GCA_002631895.1 Agapornis roseicollis
TTAAAAAAAAAAAAAAAAACAAAAAACCAAAAAACTAAGAAACACTGAGAAGCCGGTAAAAAATAAATAAAATCATTTTGGTTGAACTTTTTTGTCCATTTTTAATGTTTACCATCTTTTTACAATACTGAAGCTGTGGATTCTACAATTTTTACAACTAGAAAAATGTTTATCTCAAGGTCATTAAAGCTACTTATGATTTTAAACAAATTTTCAGCAAACAGTGACAAAACATTTGACAAAATATGGATTTAGGACACTAGAAAGAAGAGAATTTTATGTTTCCATGTATGCACATATATGATTGTGGCAGCTTGGAATTCATGGGAGAGTAAGCTCATTTTAAAGGAAGCAATGAGCATAAGGCACAGGTGGAAGTGTTTGGAGTGTACCCTCCAATACAGAACTTAGGTTATTCATATGGAAAGGTAGAAAATCATGTTTATTGTCTTAATTGAAGTTAATCATGGAGGGAGGAAATTTCATGTTCTTTCTTTCATGCAATTCCATAATCACTTGGTACTTGTATCAGCATAACTGTCTTCTCATGGTTTTTGTAACTGTCAGCCCACTGTCCTCACTTAAGACTCCCGCTCACTGCATTTAATTTTTCCTGCTTTTGTTTCTAAGGAGTGTTTTCATAACTATTGCTTTGAGAAAATTAAGAGATAAAAATATGTAATTTCCACAAATCTAAGGTGCATCAACACAACCTTGTAGACTGCAAAACATGTTAACACATCTCAGAACTGGATGACGACACCTCCAGTGCAAAATAAGAGTTTGACTCCCACCATTAAGAACTTGCATTCCAGGAAATTCACAACATGATGCCTGAAGGCTCTATCCACATCTAGATGGGACATCACATAGGAGAAGTAATAAAACAGCAGCAAGAGCCGGTAGATGGCTTCAAAACAAGAGAAAGAGCAAAAGTCCTATTGAACTCATGGCTGGATTCTGAGATGTTACGTTTTTAAAGCATCTGCTCTCACTGTGTTGAGAAATGGTTGCCCCAGTGATCCCCTATGGTCTGGAAAGTGAGAACAGAACTGAATGTCCATCAGCCAAATCCACTTTGAGCTCATAATCATGTCACCAGCACAGAGGTTTTTAAGTGCTCAGTACTGTGGGATGACATTGCTGTACATTTTATCAGTAGTGATTTCAACAACTATCAAGAAGTCTTAACACCTAGCAATTTGATAAGCTGACAGCAATTACCACTGAATGAGCATATGTCATGTGCTGAGAGTTGTAAAAATGAGACATGAGGTTTTTTTATTCTTGGTTCCATATTCAGAGTGTGAAACAATTCAATTAAAGGATTTGGGGTAAACAGTTTGGTTTCCAATACATCAAATGTGTTTACATGCAAATATTCTGAAGTCTACTAGTTTCCCACACCCAGAAAAAAACTGAATGAAGCCAGATTCAGCTTGCTCAGGAAAAGCTTTTCTCATCTCTCTTCCTAGCTGGTTCCTCTGGTAGCCTTCTACCAACAGGGAAATGTAAGGCATTTTTTTTTTTCAGAAGAATAGACCTTTCCATACATTTGGCTTCTAATACATGCTGCTGCTTTTGAAGAACGGTTCCTATCTCTGTAACTTTTGCTACTATGAGAGAATGGGAAGTGCTGCACTTTCTTTTACAGCACTTTGAAAATCTCAATAGATTTCAGACTCTAAAAGGATATACTGTTCCCCTTGACTTTAAATGCTTCTAACTTTCATTCAAATTTAATTAAAAAATATTTAGTATCATGCATAAAAAAAATAGGTGTCTCATAAACACCAAACCCTACAAACATGTAAATACAGGTTTCAATTTTGCTGTTCTCTGATCTCTCTCAAACTTAATTTTGAAGACTTCAGTGACTTAGCAAAAGCATTTACATCCAGGCTTGAAATTGCTGTAGATTAATAATGACTGAAAAATCCTTAAAATAAAGTAGTTATTCAGTGACCTGTGGGAAATAGGTTGGTGGTGACAAAGCAGCTTCCTCACAGAAAAGCTGTTGTCAGTGCTGCTGCTAATTGGTAGTGTCAGCGTCATTGTCAGCAAAAATCAAAACACTGAGTAGGCAGAGATGGGCTATTTCTGGACTGTTTGCCTATGAAAATATATGCCCAGTGGCTGCAGGACAGTAGCAGTTGTATAGAGCAGCCTACATTTCCTCTATTCCTATTTGGTTTTAATAAGGCAATTATTGAAATTGCAAGTAGCCATGGTGGCATATTTAAAAAATATGACTGTGCAACTTGTTTGGGTGTAGGAGAATGGCTGGCTGAGCACGGACATGGACGGTATGTGGAGTTATGCAATTAACTACAGAAGGACTGCACATCCCAGGCATGGAGCTGGCTGAGTAAATTAACGAACTGGCCTTGGCTGCAAGATAAAGAGGCAGCTGGCTAGGGAGGAAGAACTACAACAGGACATCGAAATAGAAACCTGCTTACTGCAAGTACTGAGACCTGCTGATGCAGAGATACACATGGACATTCCAGCTTAGCCAATTACTATGTTAGAATAGGCACGTGGACAAGCACTAATAGCCAATGGAAGCAGTATTACTAGCGCATGAACTAGTGTGTGGGGTATAAATATGGGAGGCTTAGGCAGTAAAGCAAGCAAGACTTTTAACTCATATTGGGTGCTGTCTTGACTTCGGTCGATCTCTGCCTACATTTGGGGTTTAAAAAACCTGGTGGCTACAGCAGGCTGAGTTTGGGGCTGACTTGAATACCTTGCACCTCTGAGGTACAGAGAGATGCAGAGAGCAAAAAAGGGAGGGGACAAAAATTGTTAGGAGAAATACCTGATATCCTATTCTAGGTAATAAAAATACTCATTTCTTTACCGTATCTTTTCAGAATTTGGCATGCAACACTTTATAATAAACTGAAGAAATTTGTATTGTAAACAAGCTTCAACAGACTTTTTCCTGCATTTTTTTGTACTTCAAGTAAACAAAAGAATGGAACTGAATTAAATGTAAGACATACATCACAGTAGTTCAAATGTAGAATTTGCCCAACCTGAGCGAATAGCATCCAAGTGAATGTGACCTTTATGCAACCTGGTAGCTTGTGCTGTCTGTGAGCTAGTTACTTAAGTACCTTAAGAAACAGTGCTAGTGAGAGAATAAATGGGTCCAAAAAATGTAGAAATATGTGGCTGCACAGATACAATTTCCATAAAAAAAGCTGGATAAAGCTTCAACTAAAGGTCTGGCATTTCATTTTACAGAAAATCTGTTATTTACTATTTCCATCAGGTTATTAAAAGCAAACAAACCAATGTCTTCTAATGTGGATTAGAAGACATCACTGTCACTGAACTGAGGAAGGCTGCTGAAACCACAGACATTGAAGGTAGCTTTCCTTACACAGTCTTCTCCACTGTCCTGTACCACAGCTTTCTGACTGGTGGGAGGATAAACATAATTCTTCATGATCAAACTTTTTTCCTAATCTTCATCTTTTAACAAAAGTTTATATTGTTGTGGTTGTTGCATGGTGATTCATATCTTCCAAATTCAAATTTCATTTAGTTATCAAAGACAAATGCGTGCTGCTTAAAAGTGTCTCTTTGATGTTTTTTGAACGATTTTGCCTTTTCATGCTCAGAGACATAACTTTAAAAGAATATGAAAGCAGGAAATAATTGTGCCTGTAATTTTGAATTTCATGCTTTCCCTCATTCTCCTTTAAACTTTTGAAAAGGTTCCATTGCATCATTTTGAAAACCAACAATGAGACCTTAAGCTTTATAAAAAAAAAGCCAGCAAAAATATTAAAATGAAAAATAAAACCTTTTAAAGCAATTATTTAACATAAAACTGCAGAACTAAAATCATTGGATAGAAATGTAAAATTAATGATGGGTTAGTTAGAAAGAAGCTCCAGAACTCCAGCAGCACAAGAACTGAACAAGGAAAAGAGATTTCCAATTTGTGCTAAGTGTACATGAGAATATCAGGGATCACTCCAAGATCCTCCCAGTGCAGAGTTCAGGCCCTGGCAGAGATGCGAGGTCGCTCTGCATGCACCACATGCCTCACATATCAGCAATCAACCTCTTTACTTAAAGAAACTTAGCTTCTAACTGATGGGTGAAGATACTCTGTATAAGGTTTCTGTGGTAAGGCTTTGGTAGTGGGAGCCTACAGAGGTTTCTTCTGTGAGAAGCTGCCAGAAGCTTCCCCTGTGTCTAGTAGAGCCAGTGCCAGGCAGCTCCAAGACAAACTCACTGCTGGCAGTGACGGTGGTAGCCCTTTGGGGCTAACAGATTCAAGAAGGGCGAAAAAACTGCTGCACAACAGCAGCTGGAGAGAGGAGTGAGAATATGTGAGAGGAACAGACCTGCAGACGTCAGAGTCAGTGCAGAAGGAGGGTAGGAAGTGCTCCAGGTGCCAGACCAGAGATTCTCCTGCAGCCTGTGGTGCAGAGCATGTTAGGGCAGGCTGCCTCCCTGCAGCACATTAAGATTCATAGTGGAGCAGATCTCCACATGCAGCCCATGGAGGACACGATGCCACAGCAGAGGGATGCCTGAAAGTTTGCCTGAAGATGCTGGAGCAGGTTTGCTGCAGGACTTGTGACCGAACTGGGGACCCACGCTGGAGCAGTCTGTTCCTGAAGGACTGCACCCACGGAAGGGACCCAGGCTGGACCCAGTGGAAGAGCGTGAGGAGTCCTCCCCCTGAGGACAAAGGAATGACAGGGACCACAACCAAATGTGATGAACTGACCACAACTCTCATTCCCCATGCCCTGCAACCCTGAGGGGGAGGAGGCAGAGAAAATTGTGAGTGAATTTGAGCTGGGGAAGAAAAGGGGTTGGCAGGAGGAGGAAAAGATTTTTTTTATTTCTCATTATCCTACTCTCATTTGATTGATAATAAACTAATTTAATAAATGAAAATAATTTCCCCAAGTCAAGTCTGTTTTGCCTGTGATGGTAATTGGTGAGTGATTTCTCCCTGTCCTTATCTCAACCCATGAGATTTTCATTATATTTTTATTCCACCAGTCCTGCTGAGGAGGGGAGAGATAGAGTGGCTTGGTGTCATCAATGAAGTTTATGATAACAGTAGAGAGCAAGTTACAATGTGAGACTACTAATAAATCACAGATGTCAAAACTAACCCCCAAATTTCTGATTTTTAATAGAAGAGGTGATTGTCTTCTCTCTTCCTAGCCCTTTCAACATTTCTCATAAACAGAACACAATAGGCTGACTAATCCTACTGGCTTGGTGGGAGGGCAAACTGGCTGGGAGATGGCCCAGACTGGGCCCCACAGGTTCAGCCCCTGAATCTCAGTCACTTAGGATTTCAAAGCAGATCTCCCAGCTTGGCTGGGGTTTAAACCTCACTTTAAACTGTCACTGCAACTATCATTCTCCTTCACTCAGACAGAGAAAAGGCTTTTGTATCTGCATGCAGCGTCACAGGTCATACATACCATGACAGTTCTTTGTGCTAAGGACACACCAACTTCACCACCTCATAGAGTGTAAATGCACACCAAGACTACTCTGAGCACACACAGGAAATCAGGGCTGATGTGTGGGTAGGCTATGACCCTGGTCATGCTGCAAATTAAGAAGTACTGTGTGGGTAATTGTATTTGCCAACTCTGGGCAAATTTTAAATTAAAGATGTGTTTTGAAATGGGTTTCTGTATCCACTTTTATTTTGCTTTACTGAAAAACCTCCTGCAGGGATCTTGGCCAAGAAGAACTCACTAAAAATATACATATTATTAAGAAAAGGACAAAGCAATCTCAAGGAACATAGTTCTTGTCATTTTTTGCAGTGAAAGACAACAGGAGTAATAATTTGATTTTAGCACCAGGTTTCATTTTCTGTTAAGATCATGGAATGAGACTATGAGAAGGGAGAGGATGACTTGTGGGGATGTCTTGAGAGGAGAGGGTTCCTCACCAATGCAAGAATCAAAATATCTTCTGAACTAATCAAAGGATCAAAGCTATTTCTTTAATAACATAAATGTCTGAGCAATTATACTACAGCATTTTCTGTTTAGGTTGTGTTTGCCTTTTGAAACAGATGGTTCAATTGCAGGTAGACACATAGAAGCGTAGGGATTTGTTGTTTATTTTCCCAGGGAAAGATCGAAATATGTCAATACTTCCCTGGGAAAGACCAAAGTATGTCAATATTTTACTGAAACAAGTAGTCATGACAGTGCCACCTTTAGCTCCATCCATTGCAGTGACAAAGGCTACATCATCAAAGGTGACCCTGGTCAGCAGACAGATATGGAGGGGAAAGTGAAGCCCACATGCTCATGTCATCAGTGTGGACAGGGTGGACATTTCTTGCATGCTTCAGCACTTGTGCATCCAGCTTTTAAGTAACATTCATGTTCTCTGGCTTCAAGAGGCCTTTAGCACCTCTTATACTGAAATGCCTCGCTCCTTTATCAGATTATTCTGCTAGGAGAACTACATACAACTAAATAAACATGAGCCTAGAAAAATGGGAAAGAAAGCAGTCTTTCGGGTCCCACTTTATTTTTTGGAAGGCACAGTATGCCTGCAGAAATTGACATCTTTAGGAGCAAGGGAGCCTTGGGGCTGGACTCAACCACACATTGCTTTTTAGTTCTTTGACATAATGAAGATAAGGCTGAGACATGAAGGGAGCTCAGTATGCTTGATTCTGTTTTTTCATCAGCAGAGCTTCTGCTAATGTGGGTCTAATGTCGACAAATAAGACCATGTCCTCAATAACTCAAGCAGCTTACATAAGCACTATCAATAACCTGTGTTTCAAAGACCCTTGAGTTTTGTTACACTGATTTTTCTTCACTTCCTTATGCATTATGGACCAGATTTAACAACATTGATTAGAAGAAGAAAGTTATCATGATATTACAGAAATACTATCATAATACTGTAATGCAAAATACAACACAGTAATATCTGCAATCATTTTCATTATCCTAGAAAGCCGGTTTCCTTTGAGGAAGTTTACTTTTATAAAGATAAAAAAAGCAATCTGAGTCCTCAGAGCAAACTTCTGTTGAGTTTTGTTGAGCTTCTAGCAGTATCTTTCAATAATAACTAAATCTCAACTTTCTTCCTCTCCAGACACAAACATTTCCTTCCTATTCTGCTAGCCTTCACCTGATAAAGCTAATATTTTTGAGCAAAATCCAGTTCTGGACATCTTGCCAAGGGATGGCCTCAATGAAGTGCATTCTGTTTTAAAGGCCCTATCCTCAAAATGGTGTTATCCTTTGGGATCAATTTTCAAATGTATCATCCAGCTGATCTCTGTTTCTAGCAATTTCCTTTTGCAAGGCTGATAGTTTCAACGGACTGCAGCTGTGATGAAGACTGATGACCAGTGAGGACAAAGCGGTTCATCACAGGGTCTGGAAATACAAGCAGTTTTTAAGATAGAGACAGGCTTACTGTGTATACAGACTTAAATTCTTTACCATTAGTGATGATATATTTCAGAAGTTTGAGACCCTAATCAGGCAGGAGGGGAATTTTATACTAGAAAAGATGGAAGAGAGTATTTTGAGGAATCAACTTTGTTCCTAAAGGCTACCTCAGTCAGAAAGCTCTGACTTTTCTAGCCATGGACTAGACTTTGTAACTGAATTTTCCCTCAGATTTCTTTCAATCAGACAAGAAAGCAAGCAGCAAAACAGCTCACATTGACAATTTAGACTGTGCTTGGGGCTGGAGGCTGTTGTTTCTATTGGCTTCTCAACAACAACATGACTCTTCATCCTTCTCCTACAGTACCGAGGTTCTGAAATAGCTGCCTGATTTCCTGCTGGTTGTCATGTGCAATCATGCCCGATTAGGCATGGACCTACTGAGGGAGAGGGCATACTCAGGCTCTTACAGCCAAATAAGCACTAGTTTATTCTTATGCAAGGTATAATATTCAGCAGAGAAACATGGAAACTCTTTTGTGCAGCCAAAAATTACCACCATTTCAAGTCCTGCAGTTACCAGTGTTCTAACTCCTGAAAGCTCCTAATCTTTTTCTCCACAGCCTCTTTTCATTCATATTTTCATTATCCAAAAAAGTAAAGCCCAGTTGCAGCAATAGCTATCATCTTTCTGAAAGCTACAGCTGGATGGGAGGGGAAGAGGAACGCATTTGTTGTCTGACTGACAGCCAGATTCTCAATTTTGAGATTGTCAGCTGATTAAATAGTATTTCCCTTAGGCAATCTAAAGATGCGATATCATATTTTATATTGTGCTCATCTATCAGATAATAAATGTTTGTTTCAAATAAGTGCCAGTGAAATTCCTCCTACCTCCCATCTTTAACAGTACAGCTTGTACACTGGTGTCGTGTGCAGCTTCCAAAATAGGAAATAAATAACAAAAAAGACCAAAAGATGACTCAAAATTCAGGAGTGCTCATTTGTAGAGATTCCATATCGTAGCACACTTCAAAGTGTCTTGTTTTCTAGCTATGATTGCATGAAGTCTGTATTTGATAAATACATTCTCCGAAACATAATCTTCCTACAAAATTAGAAACAATGAATAGTAATTGTTTGTCTCCTTTCAGTGGTGTTATTTTTACTTATCTTACTTTGCTTTACTTTGACGCTTTGCACCTGGTTTTGTAACAATAAATTCAAATTATATTTAGAACAGAGTAATTTTTCCAGTGTTATAGTGAATGAAAGCTGTGCCTGAAAAGTTTAAATCAGTTACAGTGATCTCAGTCACACTGCTATGGTAGCTTTCTGATAAAGTGGTAAAGGACCTTCTCATTAAAAAAGCATAGTCTCATTAAAGACTTTCCTGACTGAAAACCAGGGCTGAAGGAACATAAATGAACCCTAAACACAAACTATTCCGCTTCAAAATACTTTCTCTGTACTCAGAAAAGATGTCTTTTATGTCACACTTTTTTAGTTTTATCAAATATTTATTTTTCTTGACAAGAATCTGGTCCAGTCTCTGGACACAATGAATCCACAGTAGACATGTTTCTTGCCACAGAATCCCTTCCATATCTCAGCTGTATGTGTCATGAGAGGTTGTGCAATTCTACAGGCTTTAACTGAGCTGGCTTATGCTATAGCTGCAGTCCACTTGCAGTACAGCCTTGCCAACCTCCTTAGCAATTTGAAATGCCAGCATGGGCTCAAGTGGCTGACACAGACATTTGAACTCATCCAAATTAACTAGATCACACTGCATTTATGTGTACCTGTATACACTGTGATCCCTCTTTTGATACGTCTCTAGGTATATTTCCTTCTTCTTATCACACTGGGGGAGGTGAGTGTAAAGAATTAATGACCACTTGCAATTATTAAACCTGCTGCTTTCAAGATGGTCCCAGGAGGTTCTTCTATAAGCATGACACATTTCAGTCTGGCTTTGGTGGATACTTCTTACTAGACATTTTGACTAACACTGAGTGAAAATTGTGAGTTCACTTTCCATCCTGTATTTCAAGCATGGTGTGCCAATTTTGAAAGGTTAGGTCAGATTCTGCCATTCTTGCCCATTTTCAGCACAATTTCTCGAAACTTTAGTATCAGTGGGCCATACTGTTAATGTGCTATTTACCAAGCAAGATCTCATTAACAGTTATTAAAGATGTCGGGATTTAACCTATAATAAAGTGAGCCTAAAATTAATGCACTTGAATGCATTTGCAACTGTACTGCAGTTCATTGTAAAAATAATAAATTTCCTTATAAATATTTATAAAAGCTAAAACTCTGCTGATAATGCAGCACATTCTGAGCTCTGGAGAGTTGCTGTAATTTGAACCCAGCTAATATTGTATATCAGAGCAATAAAACTGTAGGTCTTCTGGTTCATCCTAGCTACTGCACAAGAAAAAAATCACATAAGGAAATTTTAGATACTTGAGATCTCTGTTCAAAGAGCTTAACTGTATAGGGAAGTTATGCAAGAGCATTATAATATCTTGAATTGGAGAATAATCATTGATCTTATTTTTTGACCAAAATTTTCATGTCACTTGAGCAGATACCACACCTTAGGAAAGAAGTTGTTTTACATAGCTATAGTTTCTTGTGGACCTACGTAACTGTTTCCACTAGCATGGAAGCAAACATTCACTGGGGCTCTGATCCCTGTGCCTGGTTTGAGAATGTAGAGAGAAAAGATGGCCTAAGCTGGTCTAACAGTCCTCTCTTACCCTCCTAGCAACTCATCCAGTGGAAAAACAAGCCTAGATTTCTGTCTGAGCAGCTCCCTTTAGGGAGAGAAGTGAGCACCAGAATTGCAAAGTGTGGATGAAAAGTAAGTGTGAGATGAAGAGTGTAATTATAGAATTAAACATCATTTTATGGTTAAAACTATCATACATAATGTCATGATCTTTAATTTCTCTTTTGTTTTAATATTTCTCTTGCTCTGGAAAGTGTGTACCTTCTGGAGTTATACATCAAAGTGTACAGAAAAATTCTGCAAAGAAGGTAATTAGAACTGAATTTTTTTTAATACATGTAATTATATGAGTGTTAACATAGATATTAATAAGGTTCATTACCAAAAGAGTATATTTCATCTGTTTCCTATATTTTAGAGGACACAAAAATCCTCACTGTTCTCCTTTGACTCTTCATAGTGACCACACTAAGTTTCTGAAAGAGCTACATTTTGCAGATTCCATGTTTCATATTTTCAGTCACCAAAGAGTTATATTTGACTGAAATTGTATCCACACTGAGTTTTCAGCTGATTTGTTTCCAGTATGATTAAGTGCTGGGGCTCTAATAAGGCAGAGTATACATTAACTCCCACCTTCAGCCAACACAGCCAGTGAAGTATGTGTCCAAAGGTCTGTCTCTTTCAGCACCTGAGCTCAAACAAATGCCACAGCACACCACCTTCTATACACCAGTGCTGGCTCCAGCTGGCTAACAGCAACTACTTTTAAATGTAACCGGTATCTTACTTTTCAAACAATTAACCCTGACAATGAACACTTCTGGATGAATACAGAATTTCAGAGAGCTTGAACTACATTAACTAGTGATGCCTAGCAACCCTTGGAAGCATGTTCTGGAGCCACAGGGACCTTGAGTCTTATCTTCACAAGTAATACCTATTGATAGCTGAAGTCAAAGAGAAACTGACAAATGTTGTGACATTTCTTCATCTTTATCAAAATAGTAAATGATAAATAAAATAATTGCCAAGCATTGCTATAAAATAAGATGTTGTGTTCTTTCTCTTCAGAACAGATTTGGATATTGAAATCTAATAGAAAATTATTTAGAGGCTGAGAAAAATGCTTTGTCTTTGACACACTATTTAACCATAAATACAATACTCTAAGGAAGAAGCACTGCTAACTGAGTTATATTTAGATAACCCTGGACTTAAAAAAGCAAGAAAGCAACAGGTACTCCTCATCTTCTGATTTAGATTGAGAAATAAAGCAGTAAGCATGTTGTTACCATTGCTGGCAGTTTTCCTGTGAGAGTCTTCCTCACCACCCCACACTGTAATGATGAAAACATCAAAAGAAAGAGTTCACAGCAAGATTCTGTTGATGCAGAGTTTTTCACACATGAGCCTCACATTATAGGTCAACAAACCTGCATAAAAGTTGTATCTAAAAGGAGTTCATTAAGTTTTAGTTAAACAATTTAAAACATAAATTTTTCTTTTTCAGCAACTGTGACCACATAAAGAAACTCTTGATATCACAGCTGTCATATTCGTTTTCTAAATGTTTTATTTATCATATTTTGCTTCTTTCTCTCCTTTATTCTGTAACCAACAGAAAACATACAGAAAATGCCATGTGGATTTTTTCCAAAAAACAGAGGTCTCCAGCAGCAGTGCAGCATTCAAATGTGTTCAGCTGGAGATTGAAATGCCTTTGATGTTATATGACAGTTGATAGAAATATATTGAAGGAGATGGTATATTTGCAAAAGATAAAGCCTAGTTTTCTACAGGCAACTGCCTGTGCTCCACCATTGTGTGACGTTTTCCAGCAAGAGTGCATTAAAACAAGTTGCTCTTATTTTGACTTAATAAACTGTTTGGCTTGAATAGAAGAATAGGTTCTATTTATTTTTTTATTTCATTTTATTTTATTTTATGACTGAGTAAGTCTTGTGACTGTATCTTCTGTGATTTCTCCTTTATTTCGACCTTAAAAAGCAGAAACTTTCCTCTCTGAATCTGCTATCCCTCATGTCTCTTCTGCAGAGGTTCACTGTCTTTTGGAGGATCCCTAAATGATTTGATTGTTTCTTTCATTGTCATTCAATTGCTTAGATAAGGGGGTCATCATTTTTAATCTGAGAAATTTTCTCTCTCAGTGTAGTGCTTAACCATATATTTATTTCATACATAGGTTTGCCTGGCATCAGCTAACCTACCACTGTGATTCCCAAATTGCATTCATTAACTAGGTTTTCATCAAGTTGTCCTGATGATGTGCTCCCTCCCCCAACCTGATATTTATTTGCTTTAACTCTGCTCAAGTGATAACCACCAGTGACAACCCTAATAGATGTGTCTGTTCATGATGGCTGCATCTGACTCATCTGACTCAAAGTGGATTTGGGAGAGACACTAACAACACAACAGCTAAGGGCTAATCTGAGCAACATGCCATCCCTAACAATAGTGCTGGTCAAGCTCTGACTCAAGCCAAGTTTTAAGGAAACTAACTTCTGTAGTGGGCATGCTAGTGCAACTATGAATCCATTTCTTACTCTACAAATAGCAGACAGCCCAGGGTCTGTTGAGTTCTCTTGCATGGCAGTGGGCTGCAGGCCAGGATCTCCCTTTGAGTAGGGACACCTCTTAAAGCCTCTCCTTAAGCTGAGAGATTTCGTGCTGCAGCAGATTCTTAGTAAAGTGATTAACAGCGTTCTACACTTTGGAATCTTAGCTAGATGATATAAAGGGTTGACTGTACACGTATAATCCTTTAGACATGAACTGTTGAACAAGTCTGAGACTAAGTCTGGATCCAGCTGCACCCAGACTCCTCTCAGGATTTCAGAGCACAAGGACATCCTTTCTGAATCTCATGACTCAACAGAAGGGTCTCCCTAGCACTTTTGGCTGGTCCTGTCCCCTATGCAGTAAATTTTCAAGTGTACCTCACCATCAAATCTTCTTAAACCACTGTCGTGTTTCCTAACAAACTTTGTTGAATCACAGTTTTATATCAGTAAACATATTACTACTTCACATTCATGATAGTTGTTCTGCACTCTCTCATATCCATTTTACCATAAGATATTTAAAAAATTGAGTAATTCCCCAGAATGACTTATGAAAACTCCTCCTTTCAGTCATTCTCAATGGTTAATAGATATTTTCTTGTATATGAAGCTCCCCCTTGAAGGTGTGTTTACATGCACACTGCAGTGCTATTACAGATACAATTTGATATCTTCAAATGCAATAGTTTAGAAACCAGAAGTAATTTTGCCACCCCAGAACACAGTCCTACAGAAGTTAATTTATAATGTTAAAAAACATTATTTTACTCCATCTGCTATGGGAGAGTTGATTTAGATTAAAAAAACCCAACATTTAGTAATGTGGTTATATGAACAAAAAAACTGATGCAGCACCACCTTGATACAACCCACTAGTCCTTTGTGTTATAATAGCACTTAATACATGCTGCTGTAACCTCCTTGTATCCAGAAGAATATAGCTTACTCACGACCACTATGCAATTATTTAATCTCTTAAAATATCAAATCTGACAAGCATTGCATTCTGAAGAGCATCCACCCATGTGCATTAGTACTAGTTATACAATTCAGTTAGAGCTTTTTAAGTGCTTACTGCTGTGCATTTTCCTGTATAACAAATACTCTTCCTTGCATACACGCATACATTTGTAATAGTACAACTCCAAACTGTATAGGGGAGGTTGGAAAATTGACTTGGAGTGACCAAGAGAACTGGAAAAAAAAAAAAAAAAAAAAAAAAAAAAAAAAAAAAAAAAAAAAAAAAAAAAAAAAAAAAAAAAAAAAAAAAAAAAAAAAAAAAAAAAAAACAGAAGAAATTCCTCCTCTTCTCCCATGTTATTTCCTATGAGGAGGAGAGGTTAACTTCCAACTCCGTGATTAAGGCTCATTTGATCAAAAGCTCATGTTACCATGGCAACAACAGAGGGATCAAAGTCAGTTCTGTGAAAGACAGCTGAGCTGATGTCAGCCACCCCCTCACAATAATCTGGCCAAGTCTCAGACAATTCTTCACTACCCAAAGCACATCTGGGCTCCTCCAGTATACCCTTGCCAATCAGTCTATGCCCTGAGCAGTGCCAAAATGAGAGCTGCACATTTCATGACATTTCATGCTTGCCATATGCATACCTTGCATTCACTGATTTCCCTCTGAAGACATTTCTTGTGTGAGTCACTTCCCAATTGTACTTCAAAATGGGTAGACAGCATACCCACCAACTCCCAACTACAAACATTTTATAAGGATGTTCTAATCCATAGCTTCTTCCTATGGTCCTTGTATCCACTTTTCAAGAATGCTGTAAGATCACTGTGGATCATGCAATGTTTCAGCAAGAAAAATATAACTGCCATCTCATTGTCTTAAAAACAAAGAGGGAAGATTACAATAGTAGCCTTAAAGTGAAAAATTATCCATTCAAATTTGAAAAGTATTTTCTTAACCTCACCTTGGAACTGGAACAAGACCAATTAGATGTGCTCAATAACAAAATAGACTCCTTGTAGCATAGTTTTGTTTAATTAGATGAATAAAAAATAACAATTTCCTTAGGATTTTTTTTCAGTAAGATATTTCCAGAGACAAAATTCCTAGGCTTTATTTAAATTAATTATTTAGTATAGGGTAAAAAAAATTATCAGATCTCTAAAGGTCCATTTTCTTTTCCCCATGATAAAGATTTATTTTATTTTTAAAGATGTCCTGGGTTCAGCAGGAGCATTCATTTTTCTCCTTCTTAGTAGCTGCTGCAGTGCAGTGGTTTTGACTGTCAGCCTGGGAACAACACTGATAACACCGATGGTTTTAGTTGTTGCTCAGTTATGTTTACTGTGGCCAAGGACTTTCTGAGTCTCATGCTCTGCCAGGGAGAAGGGGAAGCTGGGAGGAAGCAGAGACAGGACACCTGATCCAAACTAACCAAAGAGGTATTCCATACCACAGCACGTCATGCCCACTATATAAACTGGGGGCAGTTACCCAGAAGGGCTAAATCACTGCTCAGGTTGGGCTGCGGATCGGCTGGCGGGTGGTGAGTGGTTGTATTCTCTCCCCTTGATATTTTCTTATTATTATTATTGGTGGTAGCAGTAGGGGGTGTGTGTTATACCTTAGTTACTGGACTGTTCTTATCTCAACCCATGGGAGTTACATTCTTTCAACTCTCCTTCCCATCCCTTCAGGAGCGGGGAGAGGGAGAAGTGAGGGGAGTGAGTGAGCAGCTGCGTGGTTCTGAGTTACCAGCTGGGATTAAACCACGACAATAGACAACATTAAGGTATTATACCATTGACATAACAATTCTTTGCTGCAGTTTTGAGAATTCAGACATGTCTAACAATTATTTAAACTATGTGTTGAAAGGTTTTGCTCTTCAATTTTTATCCCAGAAAAGGATCATAAATACATTCTGGTAAACTACTCCTACTTTGTTTAAACAACATCTGGCTGTGATAATGTCCAATAAGCTTCTATTTGATAAGTTGGACCACTATGTTAAGAAGAATGTGATCTTCTACAAAGTACCTTTGCAGAGATGAACCAAAGGGTGCTGGTGGGCAGCAAACTGAGCACAGCTCATGGCAATGAAGACCAGTTGCCTCCTAGGCTGGAACAGGAAGGGCATTGCCGGTAGGTTGAGGGAAGTGGTCCTTCCACTCTGCTCAGCACCTGCAAGATACATCTGGAGTACTGGGTCCAGTTCTGTGCTCCCCAGTACAAGAGAGACATGGAGAGAGTTCAGTGAAGGACTACGAATATGAGTAAGAGTTTGGAGCATCACTCAAATCAGGAGAAGCTGAGAGAGCTGAGGCTGCTTAGCCTGCAGAAAAGAAGTCTGGGGGATCTTATCAATATGTATAAATACTGATCGGGTGGGGGGGTAGGGGAGTGGTGCGAAGCAGAGAAGTTAGGCAAAAAGCTACTCTTCACTCAACGTATTATATGGCTGGCAGCTCTGGAATCAATAAAGCTTGACTGTTTTATTAACACTTGCAGTTTTCAAGGCAATTTGATAAGCACAATTAAACTTCAGGGATTTAGGCATTAATCACAGTACAGAACTCAATATACCACCTTTCTGGGAAGATACTGCTGTCTGATCTGAAGTAAAAATGCATAGGATCTCAGAAAGTCATTTTGAAAACCTGCTAGCAAGCCAATTCTGACTCCTTCACAAATAGTTGACCTCCAGCTCAGCTATCAGTTCTAGCTTGATTTCACTGCAGTGAAGAATGAGTCATTCCTTTGTGTAAGCAAGTCTTTGTATCCAGGACAGGAATGTTAAAATCAGAGCTTATCGTACAGCTGTGAACACTACTGAATGCTTCTGTTCTGCATTCAAAACCTGAAGAAAAAAATAAAAATCTGTTAAGGCACAGGACAATTAAAGAAGATGAAGAGAGACAAAAGGCAAGAAATAAAGAAAAAGACAATACATGAAAGAACAGAAAACAAAAAAAATATTGGAAAAAATTAAAATAATAAAGACCCACATGGGAGAATTAGACTGTATAGATATGATATATATATATGTGAGATATATATATGTGTGTGCTGGTATCATTTATATACATATGCACACCAAATTCATGAAACTCCAGAGGACGGCCACAAGGATGATCAGGGGACTGGCGCACCTCCTGTATGAAGACAGGCTGGGAAAGTTGTGGTTGTTCAGCCTGGAGGAGAGGAGAAGAGAGGAGAAGAGAAGAGAAGAGGAGAAGAGGAGAAGAGGAGAAGAGGAGAAGAGGAGAAGAGGAGAAGAGGAGAAGAGAAGAGGAGAAGAGGAGAAGAGGAGAAGAGGAGAAGAGGAGAAGAGGTGAAGAGGAGAAGAGGAGAAGAGGAGAAGAGAAGAGAAGAGAAGAGAAGAGAAGAGAAGAGAAGAGAAGAGAAGAGAAGAGAAGAGAAGAGAAGAGAAGAGAAGAGAAGAGAAAAGAGAGAAGAAGGCAAGGCTGCATGGAAACCTCATAGCAACCTTCCAGTATCTGAAAGGGGCCTACAAGGATGCTGGGGAGGAACTCTTCATTAGGGACTGTAGCGATAGGTAATGGGTTCAAACTTAAACAGCAGAAGTTTAGATTGGATATAAGGAAGAAATTCTTTACTGTTAGGGTGGTGAGGCACTGGAATGGGTTCCCCAAGGAAGTTGTGAGTGCTCCATCCCTAGCAGTGTTCAAGGGCAGGTTGGATGAAGCCTTGTGTGGCATGGTTTAGTGTGGGGTGTCCCTGCTTATGGCAGGGGGGTTGGAACTAGATGATCCTAAGGTCCTTTCCAATCCTAACTATTCTATGATTCAATGATTGTATAAACAGGCACAACAAATGAAGTGCTGAAACAACACCATGAAATAAGGAGACCCAGTATTGAAAAGGAAATTTGAAAAAGAAACAGAAGTAAGATTTCATTCTAAGGAGCGAAGTAGATAGCAGTCTGGAATCTTCTCCATGTGAGAATATGTGGGAATACACTAGGACATAGGTAAGGAGGACAGTGGTTCCTAAAAGGTGTTAGGGACAAAAAATATTACATCACTAAAAGAAATGAGATTACTGGCATGTGATTTTCAAAGCTATTGAGATTATGCAGGCTCCAGTGACATTTGTTGAAGCCCATAAAAGTACTGAAATCCCACTGAACCCCCACTGGAATAGAAAACCTCAGTCAAAGTTGCTTAATCAGCCTCTGCGGCATAGAACCTATTCTTATCACACACCCCTTATCCTACTTCTGCATAACATTTTACTTGTGCCATGCCATGCCAGATGGATGTACAGACATGTAGTGAAATATCTAGATTAAAACTGATCCAGAATTTTTTTTTTTTTAAAGAGCAGTTTATCAGTGGTGCCAGATCAAGGAAAGAAACCAGGCAAGAACAGTAAACAGCTATGAGGACAGAGGTGTGCATCACAGACAGACAACAGTCAGATAAAGCACCACCTTCATGTAGTGCTAGATTGCAACATGTCTTAAGATGCTTTAAATCAGCCTTGCTGGTTGCAGCAAGGCGTATGGGTAATTACCACGAGGTAACCGCAACATTTCTGAAAACGGCTGAAAAGATCTTTCATATCAGGATTGATGGGAGAGATCTCACACTCCAAACATTCATTTTCTGTCTCAGTTTCTGCTGTATAATCCAAATACTTCCCTTACACCAGTTGAATAGTCATCGGATCATTAAATGCATAGAAGAGATTTTGACTTTTCTGAGCTGAGTGCACTTCTGAGGCTCCCTGTGTGAGAGATTTAGTGCAATAGAAGAGCTGGGAGCAGGACCAACTGTTCCAGTGGCTCACAGATGGCTTTGCCATTTTCTAGAAGTATCTCCCATCTTCGCCGCACCTTTCAGCCATTTCTTCTTGCCATCCAAAAAACTACCACAGATCACAAAGCTCCTGTTCAGTCCTGAAGAATAGTTTACTGCAAAACAATTTCTCTGAAAAATGTTCTTGTTTTGGAACAGTGTGTTTCAATGATGTTCTGTTTCTCTGAAAATATTCTAACAAGTTTTTGTGTGCTACTCTAATTGCAGCTAAAATACTCAACCACCTGTTACGCTTTCTGCATGTTTGGAATATTTATGCTAGGAATTAATTAAGCTGTTTATCCTTTAGTGATTTGGAACACAGAAGAAGCCTTACATTGTCTCTGAAACACCATCACACAGGGCACTTTGAACACCGGGCACTCAGGGTGCTCATGTGCATAGCGTCCTGGGCTGCCATGCTTTGCAGCCCTGTTTCACCATCTGGCTCTTTTCACTTAAATTCTTTTAAATGGGGAAGAGGCACTGTGGTACTGTCATTGTCTTGCAAACCGAGGTGCTGGAGGAACCAGGTTAAAATGCTAGTCAGAATAAAATGTTGCTCTTTTGCTCCTAAATGTTCTAGCAACCAGAAAAACAAGAACATGATGATGAATGTATAATTGCTGGTGTCAAAGCTGGTACACAACAGACTGCACAGGTCTATTTACATGACTCAAACCAGATTTTTTCAGGCCTCAAGCAACATTACCAAATGAATGGCAACATCCAGTTGCCTTAAGTTGTGTTTTCAAGGTTTTCTATTCAACTGTGACAACACAATACTTCCCCAATCTCTGGTGGTTTTTAATTGTTTTTTTTTAATTCTATTTTCCCTTTTTCTTAGTGACAAATAGAGGTAAGAGCTAGAAAAGTAGCCAGTATACAGTATTGCTTTGTGTCTGACAATAGGGAAAAAGAGAACAGTGTTTGAAAACAGGAGGGAAGATGGGAACAAATGCTTTCCTAGTGATATTTCCATACATGTTATCAAATCTTCCCCAGTGTATGCACATGTGCATTAAAATCTCATCCACATCCGTAGAGAAGTATTATATTTAGCATGCCAATTTACGGAGGCTGAGTAAGGTGAAAGATAGATAGTCACTGTCATGAATAGTATGACTTAAACAAAATTTTCTTGACTTTGGAGGATTTTCCCTATTAGACTGTAGACAACTGATAAAGCAGGATTAATTCTTAAATACCTTTGCATACTGGGGAGGATGGATTGTGGAAATATAAAGAAAGCTTTGCTTCTCTGGGCGCATTAGAGATAAAGAGCTGACAAAATTATCTTTATTCAGATATTTCACTACATGGATTCCTACATCCAAAAGGATGAGCATCTGTGCAAACACCTGCATTTACAGCTGAGAAAACACTGCATTATTTAGGTTTTATTTGTCATACCACAAATGCTTCAGGCTCTTCCCTCCCCATATCTTTCCCGTTGCCTTTACTAAATCAAGAAGCATAATTGCTCCTTCTGTTAAGTCTGAAAGATCATTTGTTATTTCTATTCGTTTTATAAATGTGATTCTTTCTAGCTGAAAAAAAAATGTGCTAGCATCCATTAACTTTTAAGCATAAGCTGTTTTATTCAATTGTTTCTCAATCTTTTTTTTTTTTCTCTTCTATAGTACTTTCAGCGAACTGTGATTAAAACTGTTTTCATTAGGCTATTCCAAGTAAGCAATTCAGAAACTACAGCATGCAGGGAAACCCAGTACATGATTTGTTTGTAGTAGGATTCCACACCATTCATATGGCACAGTCTGACCTCCTGACAAAACTGGAACAGGTGTTTCATAGAGCTTTCATAAAGCAAAACAAATCAATCTGGGTATGAAAAGACAGCAACCATTACAAACCCAGCCATCTGGCAACGCAGTGTTTCAATTATTTCCTTAGCAGTTTGTAATAAATGTATTAAATCTCAAAAAATTTTGATCCTAAACAGAATTTTGCAGAGACATTATAATGAAGGTGACTTTTAAAGACTGTTTCAGCAATAGTGTATTTGATGGGTGTGTTTATGTATACATAACAGTGTATAAGAAATTTAAATCAGCAATACCAAAGGGTTTTTTTATTAATGTGGAAATCTCCTTGCCATAAAGTCTCAAGTGGTCAATGTCAAGTAAACCTCTTTAGCAATAATAGCAGACATACAATAATTTCAACTCACTGGATGATTGTATACAATCATTATCATATTTTTCTTCTCTTTTTAATTAAGCATTAACACTTGAAGGTGCATAATACATGTTTGCTTGTTAGTACCCTATCCTAACTAGCATTACTTTTGGTATTTCTTAAAACATGTGGGGTATCATAATCAAAATGGAGAGAGACTGACATCACCTTTCCCTACAGTGCATGCAAATTCAGAATAGCAGGCAGATCAACTAGGGGTTTAACCTTAGCACCACACTTTCAGTCACCAGTTAGTCACGTGTGATTTTTTTTGCTGGCTTTTATTACTAGCTGGGTTTTTGCTAGCTGTTGTCTCCCTTTAGATTCTAGTCCTGCACTTAACTTCACTCAATAAAATATCTTTTTTCTTTTTTATGAAGTGCATGTTAAACTTTTAGATAAAATGTTTGTTCCACATAGACTGAAAATGTTGACCTGTGTTTGACCAGTGGACTCCAAATCATCCTTGACCTGAGCACAGCTCCTTAAGTCAGGAGGTGTGCAGGCTTCACCAAAAATTAACATGGACCTGACTGGTTAAACAGGCAGAAGACAGTGTACCCAAAGAATGGCAATGGCAGGGCTATATTAATTCAAAATACCCCTTTAGAAGATTTTATTAAGAGAGCGTTTACATTGAACTGCTATCAAATTTCAGGTTTCTTTCACTTTCAGAAGAAGAAAACATCTGTCTTCCTCTGGAGCTGAATTACATTTTAGAGTTGGAACCAAATCCTCCAGGTAGAAAAATTGCATGATATTTTTTCATTCAATCATACTTTAACGAAAGCCATGACTGTGTAATTATATTGAATAATTTCTATTTAAGAGCAATCCATGTTGTTTCCAAAAAATTTATCTTTTATAGTGTAAAAGCCAGCATATTTATTATCCACTCTATGTTATAGCATATAATATGCTGAGTTGCTGACTCTGTATATTCACCAATTAATTTCATTTTTCTTTTTGCTGGAGAGGAGATTTCTGTTGACAATATCTAAATATTGCACAGTGAAAAGTAAAACATCAGGACTGATTCTCAAGGAATATTTTTCTACTGCTAATGTGTGTGCAGATTTTTCCAAGCAACAGAACAGTAGGACTGTGACTTGTCACTGTTTTGATTGTATCTCAGTAGGACTTCTGAATGAGATGGAAACACAGAACTGTATCTTCAAAAAGAAGTAAAAGAAAGAGAATTTATAGAATTCAGCATAAATCTACCATACATTTTTAATAACCGTCTTTTTCTACATATTTTTACATATGCTTTTTTCAGATATTGGAGTCCAATTTCAAAATATGTATTTCCTAGGTTTAGATTCAATGAGTTTCTCTGTTGTTGTCATACAGTGTGAGAGATATCTACTTTTTAATTATTGATAAAAACACCTATAATACCATTTGAAAATTGTCTAGTTGATGGTTCATTCAATGAAGTCAGCTAATACAGTTGAAAAGAGATAATGTCAGTAATACATAAAGCAGAAAGTGCATTTGAAAATTAAGACTTAGTGTAATGTTTATTAAAGATGTGGATGAGCTAGATGAAAAAGGCACTCAAGAGGGACTGTAGCAATGACAACACAGAAAGCAACACCTGGTTAATTCAGACTCAGATTCAGCACTCTTAGCTGTGAAAACATGTAGAGGGAGTTAATGCAGAATGCCCAGTCTTAGCATCAGTATGGCCTTTGCAGAGACCTATCCTGTAGCAATTAAATTTCTCATTTATTAACAATGTAAAACACAGCCTAGTTTCTCTTCAGAAGTGCTTGTGCACACTAAAGTGCAGCAGCCTAAAAGCAGAAGACAGTGATTGCAGTAGAGAGAATGAATACTGATGGAGAACATAGAGAAAAGGGAAATATTCCAACAGAAAAGTCAGTCTTTAGCAAAACACACGTCCTGCTCGAGATTCAGAAAATATTGAGAAATGGATGACTTTCACTCAGGTTTTCACACTTGAAAATGTTCAAATTATCATTTGCCATTTCTTAACCGAAGTAAGGTAGAGAGGCACTTAACAGACTGAAAGCAACAAAAGAGATACACATCCCATTAACAATCATTAAAAGTTGTCCTGTGTGTACTGAACATACCGATATCTCCTGACAGCAAACAGTACAGCCAGTTGTATATCCTTCTACCAAACAACACAATATTGTCAGGCATTCCACACAGACTTGAAACCATAGGGATGTGCTGCTTTTCCTATATTTAGCTAGTTTACTTCTTTAAATCCAGCTTGAAGCTACCTCTCAGATGTTTAAAGAAAGGCAGCTACTATATTTTTTTTCATTTCTGAACTGCAACTTAACTATTTTACTGTCAAGATATAAATCATGTTCTTGTATATGAAGAATTAATAATTGAGTTCAAATTCTCATTATTTCATGTAGGAATTTAAATTTTGTTACGAAGATCAAAGCTAGCAGTTAAGCAAACTATTGTAATGCATTGTAAACATCTGTGTTGGTAAGGTTAAGTGATAATAATTTTTCAGTCATACATTTATAACAGCATTGAGATTTGAGGGTTCCTTCACTCTGCTTTTCTCCCTGCTACAGTTAGAGAGGAGACATATAAGATACTGGAACAGGGCTGCTTTACTAGTGTTTTCAATTCACCTCTGTGATACACCTCTGGCTACACTCAGAATGCAAAGTGGGGAGCATGCTGAAAAGCTGCATTGTGCGCAGAGGTCCTACATGTTTTCCAGTCACCTTGCTGGCTGCTAGTCTGGCTACTGTCCACAGTCATATCATGCAGAGTTTGCGCAGAAAAAGTCAAGCTAGGCCATCAGATTGCTACCTGGGTTATAAGAAACTTGTATCTGTTTGCGTGAAATGCTTCCAAAAGAGGTCTAAATCTCCTCTGAACAATCTAAGGACAAATGATGTGGATGAGAGAAGGCTCAGTGTGAAAATAGGCTCAGGACCCAGGTTTACTTCAGAATGTAGAGGTGTGCCTTTGTATTTATTTCAAGGCACCTTTATGACCCTATTCTTGTCTTCTTCTCACCAAGCATGAACACTGATGTGTTTTTGAGCAATTTACTTAGTTCTACTGCTTTGCACAAACACAAACTAACCTCTGCAGGATGCCAGTCTTTTGACTTTCTTCTAGTTTCAAAAACTCAGCTTATTAAACTGCGTATGTTCTTCCCACTGTAAGATTAGCAGCAGGATATATTTGTTTCTGTCACTATTTCATCAACTCTGTCATTTTTTCTGAGTTGAAAAATGCTAATAATGCTCAATCAGACAGGCAATACTGAGCTTTCTTATCTAGATGCCATTCTCTAGCATAGCAGCTACTGAAAAAAGCAAACATAATTGCACTGCAAATACTTCTTTTTTTCCAAAGCTTTTTTTTTCTGTAAGTTATGTGACCACAGAAAACTACTCACAGATAGAATCAGTAAAATCATTAGATCTGTGAGACATGCAAGTGACAAGCAATGGGCTAGTCCCACAGCTCCTCTACATTCTTTAATTTTTTGGCAATATTCCCTATTTTCTTAGCCATTTTTGCAACAGAAAGCCAAATTCTTTTATCCTTATTCTGTCTCTTTCAGGTGAATGCTACCTGACCTCCATCAATAAAGAAGACCACAGGGTTGCACCTGATCCTGTGTATGGTCTCCAGATTCATGTGTTTTATCTGTAGCATTGCAAGTTTTTCTCTTCAGGCAAATTTGTTTGAGCTCATATTCTGAAAAACTCATACAGGCTGTGTTGTGTCACTGTAGAGCCTGGGCTTTGCAGTATCCTTCCCTCTTCAGTTTAGCTCTGAAACGGAGTTTGTTTCTTGAGTGAACAAAAGCAGGTTATAGGACTAGAAGTTTTCTAACATCAAGTCAAATCCCCAGGCATTATGTCTGACAACATATAATGCCACTTTCAAAAGTTGCTGCTGGAATGTGTAATGAATGGCTGATATCTTTACATTTTGTGATCCCTGACAGTAAAGTTGATGTAATGAGTCTGTAAAGAAAAGGTGGATACATGATTTTTTCTAGTGGATGCATTATCCAGAGGCATAAAAGATTCTGCTTTTGAATAGGAAAAATTATTTTATAATTACTCTCTTTTTTCAGTTTTAGTATTTGAGGTAATGAGGTCAGAAAACGGAGCTAACAAAGCTCATCAAACTAAAGCAAAGCATGAAACAAAATAGAGCTTCTGTGAAGAATGAAATGAAGACCATATCCAAAATAATTACAGTCACACAGAAACATTTTTCCATAACTTTCTATACAGCAGAGATGAGATCCACAGCATCTTCTACCCTGCTGCTTCTCCACATCTTCACCAGATATGATATCTGGAGATGGCCAAAATGAGCTGGGCTTGTGGTGACCATAGAGAAGGTAAATAGATAATTTTGTGGAAAGGAAGATGGAATAACAGACTGACAGAAGTCTGTGTAAAGATTTAAATAACTTAGATTTTAAAGAAGAGCCAGGAATGGTAGATATTGATGGAAACAATTGTCAAACTACAGCTTATTGAGTAAGCATAACTAAATAGAACCCACTTCATCTTTTGTTAACACCTCATGGATGAAAACAGAGCTCCTGTGCCACTGAAGTGTTTAATTTACTTATATAATACATCTGAGAAGGCAATTCTGTCCTCATTATGATCCATTGAATCTGAAAAATGTATTTTAGCTAATCAAAATGTTGACTTTATTCAGCAAGCATAAATACTTGTTTGATAGGTAAGTTCACCTTGGTTTATTTTTTAACTACACCAAAGGCTGTTAACAACAGTTTTCTATTTAATAATGTGTTTCCCCACAGGATCTCTAATTAATGTCTGTACATATGTTTTCTCTTACTGAGTAAACTACAGTACAGATAGCTACTCTTACCACACAGCCACATCTAGTAAAGATGTCAAAAAACAGTACTGGTATATTTTGCAAAACAACAAGCTCTGACCATGCAACTGCTAATTGGAATTTAGGAAAATATTATCATCTTGCAAAGACTAATCGTAAAAAGAACATAACAGAGATGATGCCAAGACATTTAGTGTGCAGAAATGAGCAAGTTGGAGGAAAAGTAGCCTTTGGGTCTGGTAATTTCTTATTTTTAATCTTAAATTCTTTTTGCATGTAGAGATCTATGGACTTTGCCAGATACATAGAATACATCAAACAGGAAGAGTTGGGTTCCAGGTTTCAGGTGTTACCATTTTCAGCTTCATGAAGGAAGCTTTTGTTTGTGAACAACATAGATTGTTTTTTACTTAACCTTTACACTTACCATGCTTGGGAAATATTCAAGGCCAAATTACCCAGTAGCACAGATCAGTTGTTGAGGCAATGGTAGCCTGTATCTGACTGTCTGAGGATATGAATATATCCAACAGAGTAATTATACAAGTCCTGGTTGTTGCTTCTCTTCCTCTTCATTCTTATTGACAGGGGACATGTAATGGCTATGGATTTTACTGAAGAACAAAGCATGCCTAATATTTACAAAGAAATAAAACAATATTTCTATAGTACTGGTCAAAAACAGTGTTTAGCTCCAAGTCATACTTCTCCAATGGGATACTCAGTTGGAATAAGCTTGAGAGGTTCTTGCACTCTCTCTGAACGAAACTGTAATATTGACACAGCATTAATTTTTAATTAAAAGCCTATTCCTGGTTTCTAAAGATACTATGAAGGTCTTTTTTTAAATAAAAGTAAGCAATTCTTTAGCTAGATTTGACAGCTAAGAAAACCATATAATACAAAAGCACTGAATATCTTTTCAGCAACTCAGGGGGTTCTGGTACAGTGGAAATGGGTTTGAATACAAATGTGCAATAAACTACCAATTACGAAAAGAATCCAATTAGCTTGTTCTTGAACACTGAATATTTGCGTGGCATAAATGTTCTTTATTATGCACTTGAAGAGGGGAAAAAGGTAATTGTGGAGAACACAGGAGGGAAGATTTTTTTTTTCTTACTTTCAAAAGCAAAAGTAAAGCCAAAAAGCTTTGGGGTAAACTTGAATCACTATGATGGGTGGGGAGGGAAAAGTGGAAAGATAACAGTAAAGCAACACTGTAAGTACAAATGTTGGCAAACACTACAAACCACACCAGTGTTAAAGTACAAACACACTTTTCAGTGACTGCATATTCTATTTTCATGTTGAAAAATGTCCCTGGTTTGCATTTATGGCTAGGATTAAGTTGATAGTGAAATCCGAGCTATTACTGCTTTTTGTGGACCTCCAGAACTGGGAACAGAGCTGGTGTTCTTAAGCACATGTTGAATTTAATGCTTTGCATCCAGGTATGTTGCTTTTTAGATGAAAACTACAGCATTATGAACAGCTACTTTGGATATTCTCTTTTAGTGATGTATGGTTTTTCACACAGAGGTTATAAATCGTTTTCTATTACAAGTTACCTTCAGTACTCCTTTTCTTGTTCCTTAAGATCCACTTCTTTTTTAACACAATGCATTGAATAGCTTTCTATAAATGTTGCCCATTGTTTTCATCTCCTCTCTTCCATTTTATTTGTTTGAGAAGTCTTTAAATACAGCTTCCCTTAATCTGTATTATGAAATCTACTGTAAGTAATTGGAGTAATTTATGAGCACTTCTTAGAACTAAGGGAGCAAAATTAAGCACTTGCACAATTTATTTTCATGCTGGACCACCAATATTATTGTAACTATCCAACTTCATGCTCATATCACTGGGGAACTGGAGACCATTTACTTACTAGTACTACTGGTAACCACTGTAAACTCCATAATGCTTACATAAAATAGGAGAAAGACTTAACAAAAAAAAATCTTTTAACATCTGCCATTTTCAGTGTGAGAAAAAGGAGCTTGTGTTTACCCCACCTTTATATCCCCCTGTGTAATTTTCTTTAAGTGAACTCTCAAATATTCTACTACCTCTATCTTCAGAAGATTTCTATGCTTAAATAATCTGGGGTTTGGATTCCCGAGGGACTGGTTAAGCTTGCTAAATTCTTTTAAGACAATTTGGAACTGCATAAAATAGTGTGGTTACTTAATTTCTTTAAAATATTCCTAACAAGGAACTGATACTGTAGTATATGGGCCAAACTTTCAAAATGAGCTCTAAAATTAGTGATAATAAATCTTAATGCCTGCCTGGATCTCCTTTTCATGCAGTAGAAGAATACCCACATGGTAAAAGCACTGAGTCAGTTTCTGCTCTACCTGGAAAAATCTATTTAGCTCTAAATGGTTTGTTGTAGTGTACATTAATGGAGCTTTTCACCTGTGAAATGGAGGGAAGCATACTCTGCTGTTAAAAGCAAGCTGTATCTGCAAGGAGCAGCCTCCTTTTCCTTATACTTTGTCATCATTGCATGTAAATTAGGATGGTCATTTCTAAGAGTCTACATAGCCATCAAGGCACTCATGATTCAAAACTTCAATGACATAATGCTTTGGCATGAGGTAAAATGTAGCAAGATGAAAACTTGCAAGCAGAAACTACACTGAATGAAAAAATGAACTTTATTGGTGCTGCTTGACAGGTGAGTATGAAAATATGCCTTATAGATCTGCCAATTAAGAGGACAGATATGCTGAGAAAGTCATCACATTGTATATTCCATGCTGCCAGATTCTCTGTATCCTGCAGGATTACATGGCAGAAGACCAGATATATGGATGGAATAATCTTGTATATTATCCTGTAGGTGAATAAATAAATGTAGAGGGATGGGTTTGCTATTAGTGGTTGTTAGTGTCAATATACATGTTCCTTTACATTGAAATAATTATTTTGTGGGATGCAGAATTTCTAGCTCTTCTGAAATTACTTCCTCAAAAACTAGAGCCCCTAAATTATGCCCTCTCATAGCCAAATGTGTTGTAACATGATAGAATTAGAAAAAGGTTTCTATATTCATTCATTTGTTCAACATCTTGTCGCAATTAAATACATGAGAAAAGCAGCACAGGAGTAGAGAGCAGTGCCAATAGGATGGTAAGCATCATAAAGGAAGTAATAGTTTTAAATTCAAAGAAATATTCCCCTGAAGAGGGAAATTAAAATTACTGAAGAGTAAAGAATTGGCCAAACAGGCTGGCAACTGAAGCAGTCAGGATTTTGGTAAGCAAGAAACCATACTTTCATTTCTTTATCTGGTGGTCTACCTACTTGATCACTGTTCTGACTTTTTTCATTGTATTTTACTTCAGTGATTAAAGTCTACGAAGGGAGACTGGCAAACACCAGTTCTCTACTAACCTTCTATGCTTACATAAAGCCCAGCATTCAGTGAAGGTAGTACATAATGCAGCAGCTAGAAGTGTCATCCCCAGCCACTAGGCAGTAGCTACGTGAAGTTCCCCTTGTATTAGAGGCTTTAGGGATTCAAGATATCAGTGCTCTACACCACCAAACCATGCCCACAGTAAACATCTAAAGCAAGCCAGTTTTTGCTCAAGTTTCTTGCAGGATCTTCTCACCTCATTGTTCAGTTAGGCACTTGCAAATCTAGAGATTAAAGGTAGAGCCAGCATGGGTAAGTCAAGATGACATATTCTCACACAAATAAAGAGTACCTTTTACCTTTACAACATCAGTGAGAAAACAGAAATAATACAGAGAGCCTCTGGCCTCAGCCAAGTGACCGTTCTTCTCAGGGTGAAAGAATCAGGCAAAGAAAGATCAGGTTCATCACGTCCAGTAACACAGCTGTAGATATCCTGGAAATGCTCTACACGAAGCTTTAGACTTTGTAAGTACCAGTCCTATTATCCTGAAACTGATCTTTTATTGTAAGTAGCAAAGAAAAAAATATAAATAAAAACTAGACATAATCATAAATAGATGTCTTTTACCTACCTTTTTACTTCACAATACACAGAATATTCTACTTGTCGCCCACCAAATAATGCATATCAGAATACAAAATGTCACCCACTAGGCAGGACTAGATTATAAGTACACAGTGCTTGTCCTTATCTTACACTGGAGAAAATTACAGCAGTAATGTATGTAAGTGGGGTACTGCTTTAAAAAAATAGCCAAGAAAATATTCAGTTCCCATTCATTGCGTAGGCATCTTTTCACCATACAGATTGACAAGATCTATGTTTCCAAGGGGCTGAAAACCTTTAACAAATTACGTTACACTGAACGCACTTGCAGAATTTTGTTGTCCATGTAGCAGGGTTGGATCCAGCTCTCACTGAAAGAAAAATGATGAGAAGGAAAGGAAAACCTTCCACGTCAAAGGAACTCTAAGAGTGTGGAAAACCTGTACCTCCAACAGTCTTTTCCTATTTCTGCCACAAGAACATTCAGGTTGCCACAGAGTACATTATCTCTGATCTCCAGTTTCTGTGTTAATGATAAACCCTTTTGAGGGGACTGTTGTTATCACACTCATTCCAATTCTTTTCAGCTATTTTTAGGGGTGGGTTTAGAAACTGAAATAATTGATACAATTAGTACCTACTGACGAAAAAAATTATTGAAGATGTTCTCTGTTAAAAGGAAAGACTGAATCAGAGATTAATGGTAGCCTTTCTTTTCCTACAGTCTTTGAAATCAAAAAAGAAGAAAACAGCGGACAGAAGCCTGTGAAAGCAGCCTCAGGGCTAGCAGCTTCAATATACTCTATTTTCAGCTAAGATGCGTACTGACTATAATTGTTATTAACATACATTTCACCTTTTTACAACCATAATGACTTTTTCTTAGTAGAACTGAATTCCATTCCATACTGCAACTTAAATAACCCCAGATAATTATACATTCAATTCCTAGCAGTTTTTTTATTTGGTTGCAATTAGCACAGACAAGGGGTCATAAACAACAATGGAGTGCTTTTAACAACAATAAGTTTTTCTTAAAACACCCCCTGAGAAGGTAGTAATGTGTAATTAGACACAGAGGAAAATGTAATTTATTTGGAATAAATATTTGAGATGTAAAATTAATCCTTTCAGAAAGAAAAAAAAAAAGATTGTTAACTAAACTGCAACTTTCTGTGTGATGCTACATTGAGACTGACATTTTACATACAAAAAAGCTACATTGCTGGTCAGATGACAAGAAATGAAGACTCAAGAGTGCCATAATTACAGTGCCCAAGCTGAGAAAGGTCCTGAAAGCTGACACTTAAATTTGAAAGACCTGGGAAGATTCATGGACTCTGGACCTTTATCAGAAACAGATATGCAAATACAGAGTACTATAGAAAGAGCTTAAACAGGAGTGCCAGTGCAATAACTGCCTTTAAATTACTTCTATAAAATACAAGTAATAAAATTATGCAGTACAATATGCAATGACTGTAGTGATAGGACAAGGGGTAATGGGTACAAACTTTAACAAGGGAAGTTTAGATTTAGTATAAGGAAGAAGTTCTTTACTGAAAGGGTGTGGAGGCACTGGAATGGGTTGCCCAAAGCAGCTGTGAATGCTCCATCCCTGGCAGCATTCAAGGCCATGTTGGACATTGGGTGACATGGTTTAGTGTGAGGTGTCCCTGCCCATGGCAGGGGAGTTGGAACTGGATGATCTTAAGGTCCTTTCCAACCCTAACTGTCCTATGATTCTATGAAATTTACTTCTGCATGCTTAAGTAAAGGGGAGCAAGAAACCTTTCCAGATGCTGCAACTAGGTCATCTGTATCTTATTTGTTATCACAATCTCTGGAATGCTTTGGACTGTGCAAATTTGTACTCTCCCAAATCATTCCCAGACATGGTTTGTGAGATAGCAGAGGTCAGAAAAAACTGCCAGTCAATCACCCTGCTTCACAGAGCTAAGAAGCTTAACTAATAGCTTTAATTAATTGCAGGTCATTCAATGTCAATTGGTGCTTCAACCAGAGAGCAGTTGTACACCTGTGTAATTTCCTAGTATAGACACAGGCTGGTGGACTTAGGGAAGACTCTGAGGATGATGAACTTGGTTTACACCATATGGTAAGTCCAAAATGGGGCTTTGAGCTGCAACATATTTTGGTTCAAGTCAGTCAGGTTCAAATCAAATCAATCAAAGGTTATATTCTTTGTTCCCAACTCCCTTACTTCCCCTCTATGGCATGGCATAGGTGAGTGGGGGACAGCAACAGCATGTGGTGTGTGGCAACCCCAGCCTCTCCTCACAGAGGCAGACCCACAATAATGACAGTTCCACTTTGTCCTCTGTTGCTCCCCTCCCTGCAGGGTTAGAGGTTCCCAGGCATAATTAGACCAAGAATAAGAAATTGTATAAAATCATCTCACTTACTGAAAGATTGAGCACATGCAGAATTTCATGTACTTTTTTACTTTTCTAGTTTTACTTTATTTAGGTAGACTAAAAAGATTCTCAAAATGCAGCTTATACCTAGGTTTTAGCAGTTATCTGATATCTACAAGGGAAGGCCCTGCCAACACATACACCACCATTTTGCAGAAAATGAAGCAGTTCTTGTCATCCCAAATGATGCTACTCCTTCTCAACTGCCTTTCTCCTCAGACTTTCCAGTGTCATCATCATTTACCACAGATCTGCAATACTAGAACAACTCACTTGTGCATGTTTGATTTAAAAGGCTAATTTTCCTATTGCTTTCTGGCAAGACAGCAAATCCTGCCCAAGATACTGAATTATTATAAATAATGCCAGTAGTCACAGGAATCTCCTGGGCTAGCTGCCACTGTTCAGTGAACACTGAATAAACATTATCATGTCTTAACATGCATTTTCAGGGTTTCCAACCAGTCTGGGAACTGCAAGCTATTAGTAGTAAATTCAAAGTTTCAGTCAGTCAGAAAGGTTACCTTTAATACTTGTGAAATTCTCACTGTGCAGTGAACACTGAATAAACATTATCATGTCTTAACATGCATTTTCAGGGTTTCCAACCAGTCTGGGAACTGCAAGCTATTAGTAGTAAATTCAAAGTTTCAGTCAGTCAGAAAGGTTACCTTTAATACTTGTGAAATTCTCACTGTGCAGTGAACACTGAATAAACATTATCATGTCTTAACATGCATTTTCAGGGTTTCCAACCAGTCTGGGAACTGCAAGCTATTAGTAGTAAATTCAAAGTTTCAGTCAGTCAGAAAGGTTACCTTTAATACTTGTGAAATTCTCACTGTGCAGTGCCATGTATTTGTAACATTCTGAATGAGAGAAGAAAGGATAATTTGGTGTGCTGTTAACATTAAATGGAAAAGCAGAAGGCATGTTTCCTTTAAATGCAATGAAAAAGCATTCTCTATTAAAACAGTCAAATACTGCACAGACATAAAACTTAAACTGAAATAAAGCCTATACTTTATTTCATTTTTTAAATTAAAATTAAGATGGCAAAATAAAGTTATGGGAAAAGAACAGTTAATATTTGACAAATGTTTTCAGAGAAATGCGAAAAGTACTCAGAATTATCTAGACATACAAAAGAATGCTCAATTAAAAAGTAACTTAGAAGAAAAGTAAAGTAGAATACTTTAGACTAATCTATTACACTGTTTTAAATTTATTCATGCAACAAGAAAATGTTAGCAAGAGAGATTTGGGAACTTGCATTTTCTACCAAGACATGTGTTTTTAAAAGGATGTCTTAAAAGACCAGGATCATCAGACTTAAATTTAACTTTATAGTCTGGCAAATATAACATTTCCATTGCTAATAAAGGCCCATATGCTTTCTAGTGATATGATGCATCAAGCTCTTAGGACTTGTTTGGGCTGGTCTTGGCCTGAGAACATTTCATTTGTTTAGCCGCTCTAGCAATTTTCTACCAGTCAAATAATTCTTGCGTAGGTTTGTACTAGTTTCAGTTTATTTGACAGCAATAAGAAACAGTGACTGGAACCACAACTCTAGAACACAACGTGGTGGGGAGAAGTGCAGACACAGGTGATGGCAGCAGGCCCAGCCTGCAAACACAAATCATAGCAGTCATGCCACAGTCACTATAGGAAGGCAACCCTGTGGGTCAGTTGTAGCTGGTTTCTGACATAACAAGGATTAACTGGGAAGCAATGAAAAATAAAAACATGTGAGATGCCAATCTTAAGTGGAAAGAAAAAAAGAGTAAAAGATCAGACAAGCAGACTACAGACTGAAGAGAATGACAAACAATTCATGAATATCACACTTACACGGTGAAGATGGCAGGACACTGTCAGTTCTAGGTAAAGCACCTGTCTTGGTCAGTGTGGGGAAGTCTGAAACACCAGCTTTGAGACATCATCAGAGCAACAACATTCAACCAAAACGAAGGTGGAAGTGCTAGGAAGTTCTGAAATAACATTTTGTACTGTATTACTAATAAAACCTTTCTGGGTTAATTTGAACTATGAGTATCAGTGACATTGCAACTGGACTCACGATAACTCTTTCTTCTATTTTGGTGTCACTGTTAAAGTTAGACTAACAATAATGTCTCGGCTCCATAAATGAGGTTTGCTCCAAAAAGGGAGCTCCCAAAAGTCCATACCAAGGTTTTGAATGTAGTGGTTTCAAGATGTATACCGTGCGTATATGGAATTGTTGGGAGCTAGTTTTAGAAAATTACAGGGGCTGTGAAATTGACAGAGAAAAATGAGAAAAATATACCCTAAAAAGAGCTTAAAAAGAGGTAATTTCATAAATATAACCTCCATTATTTTTCAGTAAAGTACTAGGAGATGCATAAACATTAAAGTGATAACAAAACCATGTTCATTTAAAAGAAACAATAATGGAAAATCTTTAATACAATTTGGCATTCATTTCTAGAAACAAAGGCTAGAAGTTATACAATTGACGGGGCAAACTATTCCTATATGAAATGGTGTAAACAGTAAAAAAATCACCAAACACAACAGTTAACTGCATTTTCCCCATTTTATCAACAGTACTGATGTCTGAGCTTGGCACACAGTTATCTCAAAAACAGTAAACTATGAAATACATTGACTCATTCTATCTATCTAGAAAAATTATTTTTAAATTGCTGTTCTATAAGTCTGCCAAATGGACTGAATTCCAGTTTGGAACTGCAAATATATACTGATTCTTCAGTGAATCAGTGAATCATTTGGCTGGAAATGCCTTAGGCAGGAGCTATGGATAAACTGAGTTTTATTTACCATTTTAACCAATGAACAAAAAGGGAAAAGTGCTACATTCTTTTAAATGAAGTGTTTACGATCTGCCTATTTCAATTTGAAAGGATAAGGTGGAAACAAGGGAGTATAAGAGGCTTTTTCCTACCCTGTGATATTACCCAAAAAGCACATGTAATCATAATCTTTGTACTCCTATGGCTGATCCCAAAATATCTGAAGACAAGTGGAATCCTTGCAGTGAACTGTCAGTCTCTCCAGTGGCAGAGTGATATGGCTACAAAGGCCCTAACTATTCAGTCTCTGGCTTTTGTGCTGAGATCTTCTTTAGATTTCTCTTTATGTCCCTAGGACACTGTTTTTATACATAGCGTGAAAAGTAGGAACTGCCAACAGAATGCTCCTGGATAGCATTAACAGTTCCACAGGGTTGGGGACAAATAAGAGAAAGCAAGGACACAGGTACATCCCACATATCTGCACTGGCTTATGGACTTAGGCTTTCTTGAAAAGAGACTTTAAAATGTTTTCATTTCATTCATAAATTTCCATAGAGGTTGTCCATTTAACAGCAGTGGAAGAGCACCAGAATGATAGCACAGAGCTATCAGGCTGCATCACAGAGGAAGAATTAAATAAGTATTCACAAACATTAGTAATGATTTCTTTATTACTGTCAGATTAAAAATATCTTGCTACACAAGGAAGACACCTTCCTTCCAACTCTGGGCAGTTGAGAAATAAAGAACATTATCTAACCTAAATAAAATGCAATGACTGTCATCACTGCAAATAATCAGTATTCACTACCCGTCTAACACAAGGCAAAGGAAGAAGACCAGGAGCTAAAAAGAGCTGGGGAAAAATCAAGAAGTCTTATAGCCACTGCTGTCTTATTGCCTTTCTTGCATGTGCTACTTATGCTACAAAACTGTTACTGAAATGTAGTCTAATGGAAACCAATTATTTGAAACTCCCCTCATGAAGCATAGGAATTATTTGTGCTGCTGAAACATACATAGCATGAGCAACACAGTCTTGCATATGCAAACACCCACATACAGCACAAAACTATTTTCCTTCTGTATCTGCCAGCTAGCCAGTATCTGGTGTGTCACACAATAAAAAAGCAGCTAATCCAATGAGAACACCTTTTTTTCTCCAGTTTTGTCATATCAGGCTTTTGCCTTTTGATTTTCTGTGATAACCACTACTACACTCAGAGAAAGTGAATGAGTTTTGATTGAAGGTTGCTCTACATAACTCATGCACCAGAAGTCAGCAGCAATATTCTCCTGCATACAGCCGAAGTACACAAGGATAACTTTTGAAGAAATATTGGCTGCATATAAACATACTTAATTTTATTTCATTTTCTTTTTTTTTACTACTTCTATTCAGCATTATATTTTGTTTCGTCCTATATAGATTTCACTCCACTGATGATTTGTCTCACAACTTACAGAAAGAGCAGTTCTTGTAGTGTTAAGATTCTAACACCAGCTAATAATGTGTTAGACCTTTTGCAAGAGGTGCATTCCCTGACTTATCTCTTGAACTGAAATTTTGCAATAAATATAGAACATAACACAAGTTACTTGCTGTTCTTCTTTCTGTAGTAGCCCTAAATCCTCTAACAGTCTTTCTACAAGCACAGAAAAAAGTGACCATTTTCATATTACTGAAATCTGGTTCAATATCAAATCACTCCTCAGTTTAGCAAACAGTGTGCTCCACTTTGGAACACAATTTCTTAGTGAAATAACACTGATATGCCAACTGATATGAGAAATGCCAACTCACTTCCTCAACTCAGGTGGCTTTGATGCAAGAAAAAAGCAGAAGTGGTTGATGCCCATTATTTCAAACAAAAGTGATGTAATGCCAAATTATTTGTACAATAGATCCATAAAACAACAAAACAAAAGATTACAAGATGCTTTCTAGAAATTCAGCATGCTGGGGTGCCTATCTGAAGGGCCTGCAATGGAAGAGGGAATAAACATGATGAGTTAGAAATCTGTGCAGGGCTATGATCTTGTTGAGATCACAAAGGGCCATGCTGCCACCCAGAGGGATCTCAACAGGCTGGAAAAACAGACTGACAGTAACCTCAAACAATTGAACAAGGGGAAGTGCCAAGACCTGCACCTGAGTAGGAACAACCCCAGGCATCAATGCATGCTGAGAGTTGATCAGCTGGACATCAGCTCTGCAGATGGTAGACACCAAGTTGAACATGAGATAGCAACATGCCATTGCCCCAAAGAAGGCAAATGGTATCCTGTGCTGCAATATGAGGAGCATTGCCAACAGGTCAAGGGAGGTGATCCTTCACTTCCAATCAGCACTGTTAAGGCTATGCTGGAATGCTGGGGCCAGTTCTGGGCTGCACAGTACAAAAAGCACAAGGATATACTGGAAAGGGTACAACAAAGGGCCAGGAAAATGAAGGAGGGACTCATCCTTTCCTATGAGTAAAAGCTGAGAAAGCTGGTATTGTTCAGCCAGGGCATGAGAAGGCTCAGGAGAATCTCATCAACATATAAAAATAGCTGAAGGGAGAGAGTGCAAAGGGGACAAAGCCAGGCTGTTTTCAATGGTGCCCAGTGACAGAACCATAGGCAATGGGTACATGCTGAAACACAGGAGGTTCTCTCTGAACATCAGGAAACACTTGTTTCACTGTGACTATGACCAAGCTCTGGCACAGGTTGCCCAGGGAAGTTGTGGAGTCTCCATCCTTGGAGCTATACAAAAGCCCTTTGGACATGGTCCTGAGTGACCATCTGCAAGTGATCTTGCTTGAGCCCCTGCTCAAGGATTTGGAGCAGCGGACCTACAGAGGTCCCTTCCAATCTCAACTACTCACACCATTAGCTAATTAGCTGCACCTTTGCCTTTCATGACTGTATCAAAACATGAAGTCAAATAAAGCAATTAAGTTTAAATCAGATTGTGGTACCACAGAATACTACTTTGGGAAAGATAATATTAATAGTGATACCATTGAACATCATACTACGAAGTTCCAATTAGCTGAACCTAATTCTTATATGGATGGTTATATGGGTAGGTAGATTTGCTTAGCTTACTCTGGCTGTTATTTCAAAATATAAAAGCAAATCAAACTGACATAGAGAAATACTTCTAGCTGTTTGACAGTTACACTGGCTGCTTTTTTGTTGTTGTTGTTTTTAAGAAGCAAAAGCACTTGCATGATTAACTTTTCCCCCATAGTTGAATTACACAGTGAGTATACAATTGAGCCTATTCAGGCAAATGAAGTTTCCAAAATGATACTCATAGCTACTAGGTAGATGAAAGTGGGATTTTCATTTCTTAATATTTATAAAGAAACAAGTGTACCACAGAGAAGACAAATGCTAGTACCTGACGAAATGTAATTGAGGTTAGGCTAGATTTTACTTAAAACCCATTTTATCTCTCACAATACTTCTTTTTTGTCTGTTATGAAGACATTACTGCTACTTACGTTGTGGAAATATCTAACCCTGTTCAAACTCTGGCACTCCATTAGGCCAGGCGCAGTATATTTTAACAACTTCTTTTTCTCAGAGTTTGCAATTTAGAACCTAATTTGTGGATTTACATTATGCACTCAATATCTATCACACTGTTGCTTATAGCAAAAGGTAATTTTTCTTCACTTTATGACAAGTTGCAGATTCTACATGTATTTTTCTGATGTTTTCTTATATCCTGAAAGGGAAATTTCATAAAGTGACATCTTAAACCTCTCCATTACTGAAGCAAACAAGAAGTAATCACCCTACACCCATCCAACTTCTGAACAGAGCCAGCAATAAGTGACTCTTAGTCATCAATAATCTATAAGAGCTCTGAGACACATAAAAAGATTCATCTTTCACATTTTAACTCTGAGTGGATAAGAAATCCAGTACATTCCTGTTTCCAGATACTGTAAGAGAAGATCTTTTGCCCAGGAAAATTCCATGGAGCCACAGAAGTAAACACTCCCAACCATCTTCCTATGTCAAGGTACCCTTCTGGTTACAGAGGTGGGGTTTATTCCAACTGCATTATTAACAGCAACTTATATAGAGTTGATAATGAATCACTTTTTAAAAAAATCCATTTTTTCGAGATTTTTAGAGATACCTACAGATAAAATGCCGTGCTGCAAAGTCACAGCCTATAAACACCAGCATCCTCATTGATACCCTCTTTACAGAGGCTTAATTTCTAGTCATGTATATAGTGTTAAAGCAATACATAAATATTCTGAGGGACAGCTTGACAGATGGTCAAAGAGCTGCATTTTAAATGTGTGGTGCTATCAGAATGGATACTTGAGTGGAGAAGAACAAATCTGGGTGACAGCTATATCACCTGAAAAATACTAGAGGAGATTCAAATGAAGTGAAGAGAATGGGCTTCAGCACCTCTAATCAGAAGGGACCAGCCAGGCACCTTGTGTAAGCATATGCAAAGCTACACTCTCTCATAAATGGGAACGACAACAATTCTCTCACAGACTACCTATCTTCTGCAGGCCAATCGTCAACAGTTGTACTGCACTGAAGCATTAAATCTGTCATACTACACAACAAAATGACTCAAAATTTCATGGTTCTGATCTTCATTGCCTCTTCATTCTCTCTCTGTTAGCTCTCTCAGTTCCCTATATAACATATCTAATTGCAATGCTAGTAGGCCTATATATGGTGATTTTGTAACACAGGCAACCTCTGGATTCATTCAGAGCCGAGCCATGCATCCACAGCAACCCCTAAGCAGTCCTGGGACAAGAGAGACTTACTATGGTACATTCTGCTATTGTGTGACTTTTTTGTCATATTCCTTGATGCTGTATCTCTACTTCCACTGATAACAGAGCTAGAACTGATGTTTACTTCAGATAATGTAAACTGAACATAAATTGTCATATAAATTAGCCTAAACCAACAAAAACAATATAGTGGTGAGATTCTCTGTCTTATCTTCAATCCTTTCATTTACAGCTGCTTCTCTGTCTTCCAGCTCAAGCAAACAAAATGCAAGAAACAGATGGTACGATCAGTAATACTACAGAGTATTAGTTGGAGCAAAGGAGCTGAGCAGTCTTAATCTTCACGGTCATTTGCAGCAGTAATTATGTTCTCAGTATCACCAAGTTACTGTCATGTGAAATTTGCTTAACTTCCACATGTCATTATCTATGCACTCGGTGCAACAGAGAGGTATGAAAGCTTCCGCCTCTCACAGGCAGAGATGAGGAGGATTTGGCATGGGAATCCTGGCACAAATGGAGGGAAAAAATAATTCTCAAAAGGTTTGGAGCTGAACAGTGTGCTGGAAAAGTGAATTCATTGGAGAAAGACTAAGCTTGATCGCCCCAAGTTGAATGCAGGTTCATTCAATGTTGGCAATCAGCAGCAGAAGCTCTGGGAGAGCAGTGGGCTAAGGCAATGAAAAAATGAATAAACAATGGAAAATAAACCTCTCTAATTTAGTCTTTGGTGTAATAAAGATGAGCTTGCTTCCCACATCTGTTTCACAGCATGATTTACTTCATGCTATGATATTTCTATAGATTTTCTTTTTCTTAATGGAACATGATCTTGGAAACTTCAGGTTCCATGTTGCATCTATTCATGAAACCAAAACATGCATGAAGGAGATAACAGCATTTTCTGGTAGTCCTAGCTAGAGGGAATATACTGAAAAATCCACTCCATGAGAGATGCTGATTTGCATTTCTGTCACTGCTAAAGCACAATATAGAATTGGCTCTCTGGGGGATTTTTTGGTTGAGTTTGTATTGTTATTTTTTCCTTATCATAGTTTCAGACTTCATCCTCTGTGTGTGAAGTCAGTTCAGATGTAATTTTAGCAGAAATTATGCAGTGTTAATATGATGTAGACTGCTCAGTTTAAATCACAGAACCTTTGTTTGAAATGGATGTGCTCATTTTGTGTTGTTAAGGAGAAAAAAAGTGTTTGATGAACATGTTTGATTCAATATTAGTAACAGCAGTCTGTAACCATGTCTCTTAAAGTGTAAGAAACTGTTTTCATTGCTCTACACTGTGAACAATTATACCAATATACTACTTCACAAGATTTACAATTGAATAAGGCTCTATTCACTGGAATAACATCAATATAAACTACAAAGCTTTGCTTTTATAGCTATGTGATTATAAATCAGGGGAGAACCATCCTTTTTAGACAGGTGCATCTGACAGCTTATGTCACTGTAGTAAGCAGTTTAATTATCCTGCCGAAAGAACTCCTTTAATGGAGTTACTTTGTTGGAAGTTCAGTGTAACTATAAGAGATTTTATAACATAAATATGCTCTGTGTTCTTAAATGATAATACTTAAAATAAGAAAATATGTAAACAAAGACAGGACAGAGAGACTAATGAGAAATGATTTTCCTTGTTACAAAAAAATTCTGTATGAGCAATTTTTAACAAAACAAGGGCTTTTTTGTTTCAAAACACCTCTCCTGAATCTTCTTTTTTTTTTTTTGTTAATAAATTCACATTTAATACTCATTTAACTTATTTAATATCACTCTGAAATTGTTTTCATATGGAATGAAGACTCCAGCACTATCTATACCTGAAGCTGAATCTCCCTCGTTTCCATGTAGCTACTGGGGTTTTTTGGGATGCAGTGAAAATACTAGGAAACGTTTTCAGTTCATTTTTGTTCATATTTTAAATAAATAACTTTGGCCTGATTTTCTCTTCATTTACACAGAAATTAAATAAATGAGTACAAAATACTAAAATAAAAATTACTGTGTCCTTAAATCTATTCTTTGCTATAGAGGTAATCCTTTTTCTCACCTTACAGAAAACCTCCATCCTGTATCTTCACTCTTTTCAAAATATAACAGCATTTACTATGACATTTAAAATATCCATCTATCATCCACTCTATCATTTTCAGTAAGTGCACAAAATTAGGGACAGATTTTCTGAGGAACATCTTGACAACAAAGGGAATGATATCAGGAATCTTAGTGCTGGGATAAAGAATGAGTAATTTTAACCTGAAAAACCACAGGGTGCATGTTAGCTATTCTAATTAGCACCTGACTGAAATGAAATAAAATAAAAAGTATCCAGTGAAGTCTCCAAGGAGAAGTAGCACCCATCAGCCCACCTGATGTCCTACTGCACTTCATCCCTGCCCTTCCTCACCACCAGTTGTGGGACCCTACATCGGTTCAAATGCTGAGTGGCTATTTTGCTTAGCAGAGTTACCTCCCCAGCTTTTCAGAAAGATACCAGTTTCTTATTGTTACATTTGTTTTCCAACATTATAGTTAGCTGAACCAGTTTGGCACAGCAGGTGAGCCTCAAAAGCAGCAGAAAGAGCAGAGAGGCTAAAAGGCTGGTCTGGGGATTAATTAGCTCAGTCTGGGAGGTATTACTTCATGCTTAAGTGCACTGTCTGCAGAACTTACTCATGTCGAGCTACTGTTGTTTCAGAGAAACCAGCCCTGAATATGCATCAACAGTTATATACTGCAATGAATATGGAAATAAAGTAAGTTCACTTGATTCACTCAATGGCTTCACTCAAGCCATTTCTTCTGTTATTAACTAGTAGAACAGGCTCTTTAGGTCACAAAGGCCACTTCAAGTTGTTACTGTAATAATAGGATTCTTAGCAGTTGAACCAGCAGAAGTGGCAGTATCAGCCTAGACGAGGTGTAGAAATCTCCTGAGGCACTGTGTGTGCCTGTTGACATAGCCAGCAGTGAAAGCAGGAGTAAGATTTGTGCAAACCTATCCAAGGGATGGGGAACAATGCACCTGACCAAAGTGACTGAGAAGCAACCTGCTTCCTTTTCAGGTTGCAACTGGGAATCTGAAGGGACCTCTTAAACCACTACCTACAATAACAATAGGCATCTCTGTTTAGGCAACTGCTTCCCCTTTTCCCTTTCCTCAACTGGAGGTTTAAAGAGACTCTAGCCAAACTCAGGCTATCTTATGTTTTAAGGACTATTCTGAAAAGAGATGCCAGTGGGATGAATAGTTTGTAGGGTTAGAATACATGCTACTTGTTCATTTTTAATGACTGCTCAGTAGGAACATCTTCAAAAAAATAAAACAATACAGCCACCCTCCAACAGACACGTGTTTTCCCTCTTACAGCTGTGTCTGCCTAGTAGGAGAGTATTGAAAATCTGAAGTTGTCTTTCAGATCTGAAGCAGAGTAACAGGTCTCAAAGAAAAGTTCTTCCAGTCAATTGACAGCTTCTAACTCCTCAAGCTGGGAACAGCTGGAGAATGGCAACCAGCTAGACCTTACAATAAAAGCAGGTTTATTCCTAAGGGAAGGACGACAGGATCCAGGGACTTGGGCTAGCATATTAATCAAGTCTCTTTTCACTTTTTCCACCTTATGAGTGGATAACATTGTCACTTGAAACAAAAATAAAAGCCAGTGCTATTCAAATCATATCAAAAGATCTTTTTTAGTTTGTCACTTCTGGGCAGGCAGTTGACATCATTGCACTAATTTCCAGAAGCATTCAATCAGTCATTTGTATAATCATATAATTAATAATAAATCTACAAATGATTGCATGGTTTTCAAGGACAGGACACAATAAAACTAGATTAGTACTGTGTGCAGTTCTGGGCCCCACAATTATATCCTATCCTATCCTATCCTATCCTATCCTGTCCTGTCCTGTCATATTCTAGTCTAGTCTAGTCTGTCCTGCCCTATCCTATCCTAGTCCATTTTGTTCCATTCCACAAATTCAGCTGCTTCACACAGCCTTCAGTGCATTGATAACTGCTTACAGCAGGGATCTTCAGCAACCAGTGAAGCAGGAGTCAGCAGTTAGCTAACCAGCAGCAAAGTTCAAGGGACCTGGCAGGGATTAACTGACACAACAAAACTAGACATTTTTCAGGTATTACACAGGAAACTGCCTTCCACATATGAAGAATGTTTTGGCAACTAATCAGAATTTTTTATATTCTGTGTTGGATTTCTCTCAGCCTCTGCTGTCAGCATCCTTGTTCCATTCTGTGCAAGTAAATCACACGCATCCAGAGTGTCACATAGCCAAAGTAGCTGGCTGTCCATCTGTGAGGAGGAGATATCTCACTCCCTGTTTACCAGCTGCTGTATCCCACTGGTAGCTCATCATCACTCTATGGCAAAAACAGCCATCAGATCCCTTGCTGCTTCTCATGTCTCCTATTGATAAGCCAAAGGTTTAGTGCCTTATTTTAAACCACTTTTAGGTCATATATAAGGTTAAAAGCACTGAAGAAGCTGTCAATACTCTCATCTCCCCAGTTTATTATTTCTTAAAGTGCTAGTAGCATTTAAATGGGTTTAGCTTCAAAGATAATTTATCACTAAGGTGAATAGAGTTGTAACATTTCAGAACTCTGCTACTGTTTCTGCTTATCTGGAACTAGTTTTCTGCAAGGTTACGTGTATAAAAATGTTTATTTCTGTTGCTCTTCTTTGACATGAAAAATTAATTGAAATGGAAATTCTCAGATTGTTTCATGATAGGAATTGTATCTCGCCAAAGGATTAAGCATGCAAACATGCCCAAATATACTTCCTTTGCCATTTAAAATGAATTACCAACCCTAAAACATGTTAGCATCCATTTATATAAGAAAGTCATATGCTGGGAGCAGAAGTTCACAGAAATAGAGGTAGCATAAAATGTCATTGCTTTTTCTTTATTCCTGATTCTGATGCTGGTATAAATTGCCCCAGTAGCTCACTTCATAAACCCTGATCCTAATGTTTAACTTAAATTTTTACCCTTGCACTCTAACATTAAAAACTCTCTTCTGTTGCATACATGAGTCACAAACAGAGATAATGTAGTCTCATGTTAGTGATGACAACCCAAGGACAAACATCTCTTCTTTATGATTATGATGCTAGTTAGATTGCCTGATTTTTTTAAACGTATTACAAAAATGATGGCTTTCAAGTGTTTCAAGATGCTCTGCTATGAACTTTGAATCACTAATTAGTCTACATTGAAACATTTTAAAAATGGATAATGGACATTTTGTGGTGCCAGAGCCACAAGAACCTGGGTAAACACAGTAATAAGGATTTTACACTGTATAGTAAAAAAACATTAAGTGAAGCATAGTTGTACAAGACAGGATATAATTTACTGTGGCATGTTTAGCAAGCATTGTCATTTGAAGAAAATTTTTATTATCATACGACATGACAGGCAGAAGTTGAAGCAATATTTCTTTTCTCTTTAGCCTGATATAAATTCATGACAGATATATGTCCATTCACACACTGGAATTAGTATACTCAATTCTTTGCAATATCAAGTGACAGATAAAATATATGCCCTATGTCACTCCTTCAAAAGTCCTCCTCACTGTGCCAAGGTTCAGGCAAAACAAATATTCTCAGAATCAGTTATCAGGTATTGCTTAATCCTGGAGATTTCAGAGTTCCTAATAGGTGATTTGAGCAAAGTTATATGTGAACCAGCACCACTTCACAGGCAAAAAGATCACACACATTAAAATAAACTCCAAAACAACCTGCTAGTTTTCATCTCTCAAAATCAGCAGCCTGTACTGGATGTTATCCATGATTGGTGTAAGGCCCCAGTTTCATATATATTCTTTCACATAGACAAAATAAGCACAAATATCACTGTGCTTTCAGAGGAGCTCACAGCCCCTGGAAGCCGATACTTCCCACCTCGAACGTGTGCAGATGTTCATCACAATGCAGGCAGTGTGACGTACAGCACTGTGGCCTGCACCTTTCTTCTGCACCTCTCAGTAACTCTGAGATGACCATCTGCTCTTACCATCAATTTCAGAAGTCAACCTTATGATTTGAGCTGTCAGTATTTATCAAGACCTGAAAGCTAATTGGAGTTACCAGGGCACACCTGGGAGAAGCCAAGCTGAAGTGATCCTACCTGCAAAAGCCCCACATCTGTTTTCCCACAGATCACTGCAACCAGCATCACCCGCTTTGGCAGGACCTGCAGAACTCCTGGCTGCTCTTGCCAAGCACCAGTGTTGGACTGTTGGCTAGCTGTCTTTTTCTCCCTGATTTGTTTCTTAGCCTTTCTACTTCTGTTTGCATGAAGGCAGAGGGCATTTGGTTGTGGGGAAAACCAGTAAAAACAGTGGCCATGAGAAGGAAGGAATAACAAAGGCTGAACTAAAATTATTACAGGATGCTGCAAGTCTCTCCAAATCAAAGGAGTTTGTAGTTAATTTTTTGCACTTACTTTTTTTTTTAATTTTTATCTTATGAAAGGGAAAAGTGAGTTCTGTTAGAAACCTTGTCTGTCAAAACTCAATTTCTACAGAGAATTTTCAACTCATGCTATTTTCCACATCACTCTGACTTTAGTTGCAACAAAGGAAATTAAATTTCCATATGAGGAAACATTTTCTCATACTAGTAATAGTGAAAAGTAACACTTAAATAGGTTGTGACATAACCAAAAGTAAAGGCTTCTAATAAGACGTTAGAATAGGAACCTGTGCAAATCAGAATACGTGAGGTATTTCTGCCTTGAGATGAGGGAGTAGACTAGTTCAGCCCTATTTTCTACTTTTTGTAGTTTTACTGGAGCTAACCAAACCAACTGTCAGCACAACCCAGTAGTAATTCTTCTAGACTTCATAGAGCAGAGTCCACAAAAGATGTCTGTGGAAGGCCGAAGGCTGTAAGTGTTTAAGACTTTAAGTCCATCACTTTCTTACAATACAATGCGATACAATACAATACAATAACAGAATTAATGCAGTGCTAGGGCAAATGAATGATCAAGGACTTATGCAAACCAAAAAGTCAGTAATTAGCTAATTAAATTAATCTGATAGAGGTTTAGTAATTTTCATACTTAGTTATTCTGACAGTACCTCAAAAAGGTTTTTAATTTTTTGGAACTATTCATATATGTTTACTGTGGCACTTATGAAATATCACAACTTGACTGACAGATGTTAGGAAAAACTGGTGCTTTTCATTACATTCCCTGCCCATCATTGCAGCTGTTAAAAAAAAAGATTCTGTATACAAAGTAATAGCCAATGATATTGATTAAAGATAATTAATTCATGATAATTAAAGCTAATTAGAAGGTGACAGGTTTCAGCTGGTAGGAGAAACAAACAGAAGCAGAAACAGTTCTCTGTTTGAACATTCCACTTAGATTTTATTTGTGCTCCACAGCTCTTACCTAGAATCATAGAATAGTTAGGGTTGGAAAGGACCATAAGCTCATCTAGTTCCAACCTCCCTGCCATAAGCAGGGACACCTCACACTAAACCACGACACCCAAGGCTTTGTCCAACCCGGCCTTGAACAATGCCACAGATGGAGCACTCACAACTTCCTTGGACAGCCCATTCCAGTGCCTCACCACCCTCATAGTAAAGAACTTCCTCCTTCTATCCAATCTAAACTTCCCCTGTTTAAGTTTTAACCCATTACCCCTTGTCCT
>NDXB01022449.1:609-14995 GCA_002631895.1 Agapornis roseicollis
GGGGGGGGGGGGGGGGAGGGGGCGAGGACACAACTTACCCTCCAAACTATGCACAAGCTCGTCTCTGCTTTCCCCTTCAGATCAACTTTAAAGAGCAGATTTCTCAGTCCGGGAGGCAAAGAGGCAGGGGAGGAGAGGGGAAATGGTTTAGGAACAGCGGCTGCCAAGTGGGTGAAGTTCAGGGCACAATCCTGGCTCTTCCATGCTCCAGCAGCCCAGCATCTTCCCGGGGTCTGGAGAACAAGGTGTTCAACAAGTCTTCCTTGTTACCCGAAATTGATAGATGATGGCTTTCCCGCTGGGCTGTATTTAACAAAACGATGCAGAGAGCTACTCTGACGAGCAGGATATTTGAGAGGAGCTTGCAATATAGCTGCGGCTTTAATTCATCTGTTTCTGTCTCTCTATATACATAATGTTCAAACACACATACACATGCACACCTGTGTATGTGTATGGGCATATATATAAATAAACAGAACTCTATCGGTACAGTGTTGGGTCCACAGGATCTTAGACAAGCCTGCCTCTCGGCTGCGTGGAAGTTAAAGAGTTTTTCTTAAGCGAAAGGGGCTGATGCTTGGACACATCTCACGTCCAACAGGAGGCAATGACGTCTGTAGCTTCATTGCTATAACAGCACCAAGGCTGCAATTGCCATTCACTGAAATGATAAGGGGCGCTCAGACGTAAGCAGTCTGGACCTCTAGCAAGAGACTGAAGCGAAGATGGATTTTCCCCTCCCAAAACAAATAATAATGCTAAAAAACACCTAAGGAAAGAGACGGGGGAGCGGGGAAAGGAATCTAGGTCTTGCAGTCACACACTTCTGCAACATGATCCTCTAGCTCCAGAAACATTTATTTTTTGCAGCTGACTAGACTTTGGGAAATTTCAATGTATTATGATTGCTCAGGCGGGGGGATGGGAGGCTTCCCCTCCCTCCCCCCTCTTCTCAATTATTTCTGTCTCTGTTCAAGCAGGCAGTGATGAAAGCCGGGTAAAAGTGCCCTCCCCTCATCTTTCCGAATATATTTAGGCTCGGGTACATGCTGAAGTGTTTCTGGTGCGTGGCTAGATGTTCTTAAGTAGCAATTTCTTGATGTATAGTAGGCTGCAACGCCTTTTTTCTGGGTTTTTTTTTTTTCTTAGCGCTGGAAGGTGCTTACAAAGAAGAAAGGGAAAATATATATTTTATATCTATTATAAACCCGAAGAGAGAGGCAGCGGGCTTCTTTCCATGTGGGGTCACACTCCCACGGCTTTGGCCGCAGATGGGAACGGCTGAGGCTCTCCTGAACCCTGCCAAGCAGCGGCGGAGGGGGCGGGGGTAGGGGAGCGGGGTGGCCGCATTTCGGAGTTACGTCTCCCTGCGGCGGGAGCCCCTCCCGAGCGATGACAGCGCGGGGGTTAAGTAACGCCACCACCTGCCAGCTCCCGGTCGGCAGCGGGCACGCCGGCACCGCGCCGCGCTCCCAGTGCGGGCAGCGCGCACGGCCCCGCCGCTGGGGAAGACAGCGCCGCTCTCGTCTGCGCCGGCACACGCGTGTCCGCACTGCCGCTGCGGTGCCACCGGGCTGGGCTGCAGCCGGGCGGGGAGAACACCGAGCAGCCCCTTATCGGCATCGGAGGAGGGGGCCGTGGGCGACGCGTCGGCGGCAGCCAGGACATGATGTCTCCTGGCGCACACGATCCGGGCCGAGCCTTGCGGTGTGCGCGGTCAGGTCCGGTCACTGGAGTGCCCGGGGAATTATGCGTTCTGCTCTCTCGTTTAATCCCCAGCCTCACACTTGGTGTCCGGACTTTTACTTTTGCTAGGTCTGGGGCACGGCTTGTCCGTCTCCAGATGGTTACATACAGTAAGTAAATGGCTACCTGCCCAAACCATTAAGCCAGTTGCTTTGCTGGAACAATTTTAGATGCTGGTGATGCAATACATGGTATCACTGCAAAGTGGAATCAAGTTCACTGCCTGCTGGAAGCACTCACAAGGTGCTGGGTTCCTTCTCTTGTCAAAGTTTATCTTGGTAAAAAGGCAAGGCCAGCGAACAGGAAAGCCAAAGAGAGAGAGGAGGCATAAGGGCACTCTTGCTAGCATGGCCATTAAATCTGGCATCCATGATGGCCTGTAGCAGATCTGTTACGATGAACTCCCACATAAGGCTTTGGTGAGATTTGGCTGCATAATAAAGGAGGAGATTTTCAAATCACCAGCAGTAGATGCTTGCTTCCTCATACACTCTGATTCAGCAAGGTGTTTGTGAATGATTTGTGGAGGTTATCAGGACCTAGTAGCACATCCCTTTCCTTTGGAGTGATACCCTAAAAATTTACAGAGACCAGAGTTGGGTATATTTGTCAAGCTCTAGAGGTAATCTTATGCTATGCTGTGATTCATTTTGTCTTACATAGTACATTTCTAAATGTATTTTGTTCACCCATTCAGCACACAGAAGTCACAATGCATCTGTATCAATGTAAGACATTGCATAATTCCACATCTGTGTTTTTAGGAAGTTCCCACCAAGATCTCTCTTTACACAAGAGTTTCTGCTAAATTATTACGATGCTGATAGACCAGGGGCTTATTATGGTAACATGGAAATCAGGGATGGAAATACAGAATAGATCCTTTCCCTGGGGGGTAGATATGAGGTGAACAGGGTAATTCCAGAAACAATAATTTAAGGCCATACCAGGTCAAATTGAGTCTAACTCCTTTCAGGATTTTGTTCCATCCTCTCCATGAGATGTTGACAAAGGAAAGCTTTCCACCCAGTTACTTCTAAGCACTCTTTTCCAAATTTCATCCCATTGCATACAAAATTGGGACCATCTCAAGAAGCTCCTTTCTCCACAGTTGAACATGTACAACTGTAGAGAAGAAAAAAAGGGGCAGGCAGTGCCAGGTTCCACATCCTGCACCAACAATGGTCTCCTTTACTCACAGTCTCAGAATGTGATTCTGTGCTGCATGTCATTTTGGGACAGTCTTGGAAGGAGACGGAAGAAAGGGAGAAGACAGCATGTTTCTGATTTGCTGGAGACAAGCCAAAGGAGAAAAGCAAAGAGAAAGTGTTTGGGGTGGTAACAGTACCAGTCTGAAATAATTACCAATGTTTGGGGTTTCTTGGTGTATTGATCACCATTATCCTAAATGTAAGAATTCTAGTTCTTCTCACTCCCACCTCCACATGAATGCTGCCTTCCATTTCTGCCTAGTACTGTGATTAGCTATCACTCAGGTTGGCCTCAAGAAAAGAAGTCTCACAGGGTACACAAGAGTTCTGCTGTTAGTTCATTTTTAATGCTCTGAAAAGTAAATCATTTCTATGCTATTACTCATTTAAATGCTACCCAACTACCCACTGTCAGTGACTTCCATAACATCTTTTGATGGGATTAGAAGTGTTGGATTTTGGTGGACTTCTGTTACCAAACTTAAACAAGTGGCATTCAGTATATCAAGTCAGAGTTTTTTCATTAGGTCTTGATCTAAAACTTGTGAAGGCAAAGAGCAAAGAGGAATCTTTACATCGCACTTGGTGATCCCTCACTCTGGGATTCTAGAAGTAGGACCTGGAGTTAAGGCCCTACTAAACACAATTGTACTGGGAGACAGACAAAGCATTTTCAAGCTTATGGATTTGGACTGGGTATTTGTCTCACATGAGTCAATAACTGAAATCATCAGGTAAAAAACCTTCAATAAGTACAGCTCAGTTTGCAAACACTTTACTTTTTGCTTTATTTTTTTAAAGCATTACCAGCCTAGCCTGTCAATCATGTTCACAAAGGACCATTCATGGCAGTTTTCAGTGCCTCGTCAGTCTGAATGCAGCATATTTTAAAAGGATAGAAAATTACAAGTTCAGAGGAGACAGGAACAGCACAGGTTAAGGCAAATCTGCCTCTGTACAATGCACACTGCACAGACACAGCAAATAACCAAACACAGCAGCCATAAAAATGAGAGGTCTTATGTTGCAACTTAGTTTTCTCTTACTTTCTTCTCACGCATATTATCTGAACTATTTGAGCCAGCAATATGTAACCAATGCTTGATGAACAGCACAATGAATCAATTATCTTTCATGCACTGCCATACTATCACTTTTCCCATGCAGTTCATAGTTTTTTCATTATATAGCTTTATGAGGTGACTTATAACACAGCATTCTAGATATATGGTAGACATCTGCATCATTAAAGCCTCATTCTGGCAACAGCCCACTCCCCACTCAAAGCGTTATTTTGGTACGTGTTCCTGAACTGTGAATACACTCCTGCCCATCTTGACAGAGAGCTTAGCATTTGTACATTTGGGCTTGTCTTCAAAGGGATTTCCTAGCATGAGCTAATGTATTCCTACAACACCCAGAACAGTTGGTAAATTTTATTATCCTCTTTTTATAAATTGGTAAACAGCAGCAGAGAGGTGAAGAGTCTGTTCTATCCCCTTTGCTCACACTTGATTACTGCTTTAATCCCTGGCTAGTTCCACTGCTTTCAGAGGGAATCCTTGCATGGTAAGACACCATTTGATAGGGCTGAAAACTACAGTGTCTTACAAGTAATTTGAGCAAGGCCCTGGAGAGTTTAGTGCAGGTTTAGAACTGAAATCTCTCACACACGCGCTCTTTTGTTTCACACACTTTCTCAATTTAAGAACCCCCAGAACTTGCCACCATATCTGTCATTCTTCCAGTCCCCCAGGCTAATATGCAGAAGTAATAATGATCAAGTAGCCCCACTGCAGTGACATTACATACAATACAAGCTGACATGTAACACAAAGAAAACTTTGTGCATTGGAAAGTTTTGTCTGAGATTCGGCACTACAAGAAAGGTGGTATTAAGTCAGTGTTAAGACTCAAAGCCATCTCTCTGTTTATTTTTTAATATTTTTCTTTCATCATGAAGTGTGCACTCTAATGTCACAACATTCATCTTTGTATTTCACAGAACAAATAAAGATCAGTCCATTAATCTACAGAGGCCTAGCTGAATTTCCTCTACTAAGTTAGAGACAAATGGGTGTTCTCACCTTCCAGAATGAAGTTATTTTGTTCACTTTGCCTTCCTACTTCTGCAAACACTTCATACTTGTTCAGCACATATGGCCATCAAGTTCTGATCCATGTCTCCTCATAAACCCTACCTATCACTGTACAGCAGTGGTTTTAATTGTAAAAAATATGGTGGCTTATTTGAGGCTTTACCAATTTTCAGAACAGTGAATTTGTTGACTGGGTTTTCACACACCCCACTGTCAAGTAGGATAGATGTGTTCAGGGCAGCAGCTACTGCTTGAGATAGAGAGAGGAGTGTTCAGAAACTTTCCCCATCTCCTAGTGGAAGCAACTCCAGAACTTTTCCTCCCCTTTGCTGTCTCTGCTCCAGCTATTTCCTCCTCTGTTCCTCTGGCAGGGATTTCACAACTCCCTTGTTCCTGGGAAAAAAAAAAAAATCCTGTCCACTATCCAGCTAGGAAAGCATGGACCTGCCTTGTCAATGTCTATGGCATCGATGTGATGAAACTGTAACTGTTGTATTTTGTAGAAGAGACAGTGGGTCATTCTGCTCACAAGTTTCATAGGTTTCTTATGCTCAAGGCCAGTCCTAGGTCAGTATTGAGAATTTCTGTGATGGAGATATGTGAAGCACTGTATGCCTGAAAAATAATTTCTGGTACCTTAGGTAACCAAAAGAGCTGGAATAGGAGCAAAGAGCCTGTAGAGGTCTCTTGTTTTCAAACACTACCACTCTGGGATTTGTTCCTGACATTTTCCATGATGCTTTCTTCCAAAGATCCAAGATCTGTCTTCTTGTTTGTTTAATTATTTACATCTATAGCCCTTTCCCTTATAGCCTCCTTTACAGACAAAAGTCTCTATGGCAAGACACGAAGGCCCACGCTAGACACTTGGAGATGCTGGCAGAGTCTGTGGCAGAAGGGAGCTGCCCAGCCCAGGGCTCTGTGCCTGCTTCTGGCAGCTCAGCATTAGGCTGGGAGGTGGGCCAGGGGAGCATTCTGAGCCTGAAGGGCTATAGTGGGTCATTCTATCAAAGAAATTGTTGTGTCTAAGGAGTATCAAAGTGTTTTACCAGCTCTGCATCCCCACTTCCTCTGGCCTGTCTGGGCATCTATTGTACACAAATGTTTTGAGTAGTGAGGGGTAAAACCCATGCTTGATTATATGCAATTTTAATAGGAATTATCTTAAGTAACTGAAAATCAGGTTCTCCTTGGGTTTCAGTAAAAATCCTTCGGGGGGGGGGGGGGGGGGGGGNTTGACAGCTAGTGATGGAGTCAGTTGGAAGGATCATCAGATCCCTATACTATAGCTCCACGAAAATCCGTATGCAGGGGGGTGGGGTGGGGTGGAGTGGGGAAGGGGTGGCAGAATTTTATACTAAGTAATTCCAGTATTGGAAATTCACATCATTTCCATTTATTGCTCATTCAGCTTTGATTCTGCTTTCAAGCTGTGTCTCAACCATTCCAGTGGCTCACAGGAGTTATGCTTTTAAACCCCTGCCATGGTGTCCAACCTACAGTTTTTTGTTTCTTCACAATTTTCTGTGGAAGGATGGGGAAAAAAAAAAATCAATTCTAACTGCATGTTTCTGCAAGATATGATCCACTCTGTATTTCCAATGATTTTTAACCCTTCATTTAAGGAACTCAGAACAAAATCAAGTTCTATCAGAAACATGTGCAGCTCCTATTTTGAATTCTACTCTACAGCAAATCATCTATCCTTACAATTTTGGCTTTCACAGAATCATAGAATAGTTTGGGTTGAATGGGGCCTTAAAGATCATCTTGTTCCAACCCCCTTGCCATGGGCAGGGGCACCTTCCACTAGACCAGGTTGCTCAAAGCCCCGTCCAAGCTGGCCTTGAACACTGGGATGTGGCAACAGCCACAGTTTCCCCAGGCAGCCTGTTCCAATGCCTCACTGCCATCATTGTGAAGGATTTTTTCCTAACGTGTAATCTAAATCTGCCCTCTTCCAGTTTAAAGCCACTCTCCCTTGTTCTCTTACTACATTCCTTTGTAAAAAATTCTTGTAGGCCCCCTACAAAAATAATTGTTGGTATCTCCATGTGAATATATCTGGTAACAGAAAGAAAAAATGAAAACCAAAATACACACTAAATGTATGATAGTGTCAATATACACTGTAACTTTAGAAGATAGAACAAAATATTTATAATATTTAAAATGCAATTCAGTGAGCATACACAAAGAGCTTTCTCATTTTGATTTGACAGCACTTGGTTTCTTCTCTCCCATATATTAGTATAGAGCTGGAGCAACTGCACCCACTCCCAGAAAGTACAGAACTAGCATAAGTGAGAGAAGGAAGAACCTGGCTCCTACCATTCAAGCCTATCACCAGTGGCAGCTCTGCAAGACATACTCTAAAATGACTGTGCATGAGAAAAGAGGGCACATTTAGCTGAGCAACCTGGTCCAATCTCTCAGCTGACTGCTTTGAGTAGGAGTTTGAACTGAACACCCCCTGAGGTTTCTGTCCAGCACCTGAACCTGTAATGCTGCTCTGTAACTTCTCACTTGTGTCCTCACCAGTGAATTTAGTGAAAACAGATTCAGGCTTTTCTAAATGTAGTTTTTTGAGGGTGTTTTTGTGTCTTTGGTTTCATTTGGGTTTTTCTGGGGGGGAGGGGGAGGTGTGTGGTTTTGTTTGGTTAGGGTTTTTTCCCCCCCAAGTCAGACATTAAACCTTCACCTTCATATGACCATCCGTGCAAACTGTATCTGGCTGAAAGAACTGTTACACTAGTGCGTTTGCACTTCTTCAGTACTAGCATTTGTGAAAAGGGAAAACATAAGGTAGGAACAGCAACAAACACCAGCACTCATAGTCACAAACCCTCACTGATGTTCCAAATACTATCTGTGATTTGAAAAATCCATAAAAACCTTCAGCAAACCTCATTTCTTCAGATACAGTATTTGTCTTGTGGAAGCTTCTGCAAGTTTGGAAGAACAAGGACCTAGAATAGAGAACCGAGACCTCCCTAGGGAGAGCAGAGAGGAGGAAAGGAAGGATTCTTCTCTTGCACCAGTGTTAATCTACACATTTGACCAAAAAGCCCCCAGATTGCTCCACCACATATGAGAATACAGTCAGATGGCATGGGCTCATGTGTACTCCTATGTATGTCCTGCCTGCTCAAAGAAAAAGTAACATACTGCATGATTTAGTACTGGCTAGGACACAGTCACCAGCAACCACTTTTTTAGTTTCCTTCCACAGGTTCTGGCACTGTATAGGCCTCAAATTTTTCAGTCAGGGCCTGTGCATCACATTTGTGCTTCCCTCAGAAATCATCCTGCTTGACAGAGGGGAAAAACTGTTTCCTATACTGTCCTTTTGATAAAAAAGGTTGTAGTGAATACAGAGCTGGAAGTTACCGGACTGATGACCCCAAAATATGAGGTCCTTTCTAAGTAGTGATTTGGAACAGCACAACATCAGTCATGCAGACAAGGAGGTATTTTCAGGGTTACTTAACAGCAGTTGGAGCACCAAAGGCAGGAAAGCACAGCAAAAAATGTAGTGTTGCCACCTTTACCATTTTGTGAAAAGTCTTCCAGCCCTGAAGACAAATGATTACGTGGTAGTTGCAGAGAATAGCCTGGGAATGGGATTCAAGTTCTCCTTTCTTAACACAGAAGAAAAGTCAGCTATGAAGGCAAGCAGACCCTAAGTGTTTGTATTATAGAATCATAGTGTGGTTTTGGTCGGAAAGGACCTTAACATAATCTAGTTCCAAACCCACTGCCATGCACAGGGACACCTTCCACTAGACCAGGTTGCTCAAAGCTCCATCCAACCTGGCCTTGAATACTGCCAGGGATGGGGCAGCCACAGCTTCTCTGGGCAACCGGTGCCAGTGTCTCACCACCCTCACAGGGAAGAATTTCTTCCTTATATCTAACCTGAATCTTCCGTATTTATCAGTAATACAATCATCATTCTCTTTTGCACCCTGAAGAGACTGTATGGAAACAGCCTTAAGAAGCTCTCAGTAAAGATGATTTTATCCTCCCTAAAGGCCATAGTCCCCAAGCTTGTTACTGGCTGCAAGAAACAAACTGAAGGGACAAACAGCCAGTTTTCAGCTGTGCCAGCCTCTGCTTCCCAACTTGTAAAGCATCAACTCGCAGAAAATCAGCACTTCCTACCCACAGCAGGCAGCTTTCATTTTTCAGGTCCATGAAGGAGGATACATGCTGAGATAACCCCACAGTGCCACACGCCAACATTCATCACGGAGCTGAGCGGGAAGGACACACGTAGCTCTTAGGTAAACCTACCTACATACACACACACACACACACACACACACACACACACAAGTGAGGCAGGGCCAGGAGGCAGCGGCTCGCTCTTTCCCTCCACACACACCTCAACTCCCCCCCCCACACACACACATCCCCTCTCCCGAGGCTTCGTGCCCGGCACACCAATGAGCGCCGCAGCGAGGGCTGACAGAGCCGCCCCCGCGAGCGCGGAGCGGCTCATTAAGCGGGCGAAGGGGGGTGGGGGGCAGGGGTGTGCTGCTGCCAGGCGCGCCTTTCTGCGCGCTCCCTCCCATTCAGCCTCTCGCCGTCCCCGCCGCGGCGGCTGCTGCCGTCAGAGCTGCCTGCGTCAATGCTGCCTCAGTGACACGCACCGGGGCTCTGCGCTCTCCCCACCCCCCCCCCGCTCCCCCTCCTTTCTCCCGTTTGCCTGTTTCTTTTTCTTCCTCAATGAGACGCCTTAATGGGCTTTTATTTATTTATTTTCACGATCCCGCTTTATAAATCAGCCCGGCGGGTGCCGCCGGTGGCACGTTTACAGTTAACGGGTTTCTTACGGGGGAGGTAGTGTGCTTCCACCACCACCCCCGTTCTTGGTAGTTCAAAATAATAATTTCGATGAATAATTACCGTTTAATTTATTTATTTCACGCGGGTCCCGTGAAATAAATAGATCTTAAGCTGGGTCTTCTCAGGTATCGACCACCCCTCCAACTCCACCCCCTCCGCACTAACGGTCCTTCTGTCACTGAGGCGCTGGGGGAGGCCATACCCAGCACACCCGCAGCTTGCTGTATTATAACGCGTTTCCCCCTCAGAAAAACAACCCTCTAGTTTGGGGGTTTTTTTCCCTTCCTTTTCCCCTTTGTAATAGCCTACTCATTCAGCGTTTTCCCATTATCTGCATACCCACTGTTATTTCTCCTCTTCCCCCTATCGTGTGTCTTCCCGCCCCTCTTCCCCCCATTAATAACCAAGCCCTGGGCCCAGAAGAATAACAGTTACAAAATGGTGGCACTGCCTGTGTCCTTAGTTGCATAGGTAACTTCAGCCTCCTGCTCTCGCATCCCTCCTCTGCTCATCAAGGTCAGATGGAAGTCTTAAGGGCACAGTTAAACCCAAACCGTATCTATTTACATTTTTATCCTCATGTCCTTCTACTCCTTATCTTTCCCTCAGGAGAATTTGACAGAAGAGCTGCCCAAAGAGCTCACAGAAGAGATTTCTGTGGGGTCGGGCCTTGCCCTACTTGACATTGTACTGGTGCTGAGGAGAGAGGAACAACAGCCCAGGCCCTATTAAAGTCAATGGGAATCAGCGAACTCAGGCGTCACTGGATTTGGCTGGCAGAGCGTGCAGCCGTGCTCTTGCCAAGCCCTGCCCCATTTCAATTCAGCTTAACCGCAGCCGTGCCAAGCTGCTGCGGGGCTGGCGCGTGCTGCTGGCATGGCGCAGCGCTGCCCTCCCATACAGGAATCCTTGGTGACGTTGAGCAGCTGGAACCGATCCTGCAGCTCCCTGCTGCTGCCGCCCGCAAGGAACCCGAAACTAGCTTCCACCGCCTGGCACCTCCGCAGCACATAAAGGTCGTTTAAGGTCAGACTTTGGCCGGATAAATTAAAGCAGCCTAAAGGCTGTATTAATTTAGACTGCAAACGAGCCCAGTGCTGTCCAAAGCTCAGTGGTATGAAGCACAGCCATTTGTACATCCTCCCAGCTGCACCTACGCCTGGTTCCTCTCCACACTCAACTGCATGTATAGAGTAGCAAATCTTTTTCCCCTGTCAGCGCAAAAAGCAAGTCTCGGAAGCACTTCAGTTCTGCAGCGCCACCTACTTTGAATAACCATTTGGCTTCAAAATACAAGGAAAGAAAAATTAAAAGGGCAAGCAATTAGACCACAAGCTAGGTTTCTGAAGAGAAAAAGGAATCTAACAACTGAATAATTTGTGCACAGCAAGGGCTTCACTGTGCATTCGAAGCTTATTGTTATTTGCATTTTTTTCATACAAACAAAGGGAAACAAACCCGGTATCATAAAAACAATGATAGTTGGCAACAGGGATCCTTATGACAACAGGAATGTACTTACGCATTTTAATACCCAGCTTATGCTTAAAAGGGCATTTACATTAGATCGTCGTTCAGCTGTATTGTACTTAATTGTATGTGTGGGGGTTCTCCCCAGTAAATACCCATTTAACAGATGGTTCACAAAGCCGCACAGGACAGAGGTTTTGAAGGAGTACAGTAAGACATTGAAAGGCTCACTGTCCCAGATGCCACTTGAGCATGTGAGCAGCTCAGCAATCTGCCCCAGTAACTGAACATGCGAGGAATGAAGGGCAGGCATTAGGCATGTCTCCTGCAGAGTCTCTGGTTGGCAAACCACGCGCCTTCACCCACAGTTATTTACATTCTACCCCATGACTGTGCTTTTTATAATTTTTCTCACTATTTTATTTCAGTGCAGCAAAACCAACCTTGGGATTCATTTGTGTGTGTTTTTAGTGGCGTGAATGATGCAACTGTCAGTATCCAGGCATGTTAAATGGGAGATAGGATAAATAGGATGCACTTGAACATATTAATAAGGATAACTTTGCTCTTTGTTTCCCCATATTAAAAAATGACCTCGTGCAAGCACAGGTAGCTGGTGTCAGTGCATGCTATGCTATATTGAAGGTAGAATGATATCTGCAGAGCAGGCAGGGGCCTGTTGCTTGTGCAGAAACGGTCGCTGCTGTGAGCATGGCACAAGGCAGCAGTGCCAGCTGAGTGGATGGGGGTGGCTCCCTGCCTTTGCACAGGACACATCACTGCACACACTGGATCTGCCTTTAGAGGAGCAGGCTTGAAAAAAGTCAATTTTCGCTCTGCCTTGGGAGTTGCTCCAAGTCTTTGGATGCAGATTGTAGTGCTAAATTGAGACCATTATTTTGCATTGAGCTATTTTCATCCCAAAGTGCTCTAAAGGCTTAACAGATATACAGGCTATGGTGCTATATGCACAGGAATCACTCCAGCCACTAATGAAATGCAGCCACCTATTAACCAAAGCCATGTGATGCCTGGGCCCTGGGTGTGATGACTGCCAGAAGATTATGTTTTATCCAGCTGAGACAAGTTTGGATTTTGGTTAGTGGTATACTCCATACAATTTGGAAAGTAAGCTGACAGGATCTTTCCATTCAGAATAGAAATAGGTATAGACAGTTACACTCCACCCTGGAATTTGAAATGTCACCACTGAGACAAAGTCTCCTCTGCAGTCTTACTTTCTTCCACCACCTATATTTGATATTAATTACCAAAACAGTACTGCTTCCACTCAGTGGTGCAGGGAGCTAAGTATGAACAGCTGGAGCCTTTCATCTGTGGGGTAATTATTCAAAGGCCTCCAGGGTCTGATGTGGACAGCACACCATGCCATTTTGGTAGTCTATAGACAATGACTTAACAGCTTCACAGGGGCAGGTGACTCTATGGGTAAAGCACCACAGCCACCTCCACAACTGTCTTTAACTCACACTTGACCCTTCTGTCTTGAAGAGGCAAGAAAACTGAATTGCTGCATATTTGCCATTATGGAAAATTCATTTCAAGATGCAGAAAGCATGGTGAAATACGAACTGTATGCCTAAAACAAACGATATAACACCCAGTCTGTACTGTACATACACCTTTGTATAGATTGCATTAAATAAGCATGCTTCCCTGTCTCTAGTTAGGGTAGAAAGGGAATTGTGTGGTAAAAGACGTAATTTGTGCATTAGGAAGTCTCTGTTGCCAGATCAGCAGCAGCAGCACTGACGTCTGTACTCTCTCGCTTTGTTCCTGCTGCTATAAATCAAAATGACTACAGTCCAAATGCCTCACTTGTTTAACTATAAATGCACTGCTAGTCAGAAAGAATCACACGGGGAGGGATCCAGGTAATCTGCATATACTTTAAACTGATTAAATATGAAAGGTCAAAATAAGGACAAGAACAACATTTACAAATTTATGATTGACAACAACAAAAACTTCTAAAGGGTGGAATCCAGCAGACCTGTAAAAATTCTGTGTCTACAGGCGCTGATGTCTTTGCTAAATGAACTATCAAATTTGCCTTTCTTAATGTGCACTGGGATTTATATTTTTTTTGCAGATTAGTGCAACCTCTTTTAGAAACCTATTTTCCTCTGTGTCCTCAGATTTTTTCCAAATATATTTCCAAACTAAAAGAGGATAGATGGAGTAGGTCAGGTTTTACTTTCCATTATTTTGTGCACCTGTGTATTTATTATAAATACAAACATACACAGCTGACTGCTATTTATTTGGAATTTTAGAAAACTAAATATCTCCTCTGCAGATGAAATGAGCCCTCAGAGCTTAAAGTACTGCTGAGATCCTTCCTAAGTTCTAAGAGAGGATTCAAGAGTTACATTAAAATGATGGTGCCAATGCCTGTTGCTAACCTTTGGCTAGGGAAGAGCAGGGTTCTTCTAACACCTACCAAGAGCTTGGAATCATAGAAAATGCAGCACAGTTTCTTTACTACATGGAAAGGGAGAGATTAAGGTAACCTTCTCATGCCAAGCTCAGCTGAGCTGTAAATCCTGTGTGCTGGCCAGCGTAGCCAGAAATATGTTGAGCTGTACTTCTGAAGAGGAAATAACAGGATCATAGAACAGCAGGTGAGCACATTGTCAACTCCACACTGACGTTGCTGTTGGAGCCACTGCATTACAGCTTAAGACCACCAAATTTTTTACAGTAAGACATTCAAAGAGCATGAAATCAAAAAGTCCAAAGGTATTTGTTTCATGGACGATGCCTTGTTAGGCCTTGGCTAATGAATTTGCAATCAGATGTTCACTTTAAAATCTAATCCAAAATGCACTGAAGTCAATGGAAAGTCAAATGGAAGTTCCAGATCACTGGAAAAAAAAGAAACAAAACTATTTTAAAGCCAATATTAAAAAAAAAAAAAAACAAAAAAAAAAAAAAAAACCAAAAACCAAAACCAAAAAGGAGGAACCCATTGGCACGGATCCT